>RJWT010006407.1:0-17375 GCA_004365215.1 Cuniculus paca | reverse complement strand
TGGACTGTGATTATTGCTTTGAAAACTGCTCACAACACTTCCTCCCATCCTGCTTATGCCTTTTTATACATAACTGTGAAAGGCTGCAGGAGATGAGTCTTCTGCAGCTCCTTGAATCTTGGTTGGTCTCTGACTTGCTTTGACAAATATTCTACAGAGAAAGTAATACTGCGTGACATCTGGCCTGGCCTTAAGAAATTTTGAAGCCTCCTTTTTGTTCTCTGGAGAGCCAGCTGCCATGTAAACAAGTCTAAATGATGGGGTTGGAGGGACCGTGCAGAGAAAGGACAGCCCTAGAGAACAAGAGTTCACACAGCGGAGAGCTTGAGCTGCCAAATGCAGCTGTCAAGTGTGAGCGACACCATTTTGAATGTTCTAGTCCCAGCTGAGCACACAGACAAAAACAGCCATGTGAGGGGTCCAGCCAACATGATTTACAGAAGAACTGCCCAGTCAAGCCCGGAAAACTCACCAGCTCCTGAGAAATAACGAGTCACTATCGTGTTAAACCACCGTTAGCGTTTAGATCTAGACTGTCTCCCAAAACCTGTGTTCAGAGGGAAAGTTTTTGGAAAGTGACTGGATCACGGGGTCGCTATATTCATTACTGGATTAATTCACTAACCAATCCATAGCTGATGGGATCTGGTAGGAAAGTGGGGTCCGGGGGGAAAGGGTGGGTCACTGAAGGCATGGCCTGAAAGAATGTCTTTCCCTCTCCAGTACCTCTATTCTCTCTCTACTTCCTGGCTGCCATAGAATGAGCAGATTTCCTCTGTCAGATCCTTTCACTATCCTTGTCATGTGTGGGAGCTACTGACTATGGACTGAATCATCTAAAAACCGTGAGCCAAAATAAACCTCTTCCCTTTTAAATTGCAGGTGCTTATCTTATGTCTCAGCAATGAAGAAAGTGACTAAGACAACCATGAAGTTCTGGAGTGGTCTGTGGCACAGAAATGGATAACCAAAACAGAAAATCTTCATCTCCAAAGCATTTGGTTCTCAGATTGAAAAGCCAGTGAAGTTCAAAGACCTGCCAGGAGCCACAGTTTATTGGACGCAGAGGCTTATCAAGGACTCAAATTCTGCAGTTATTAAGCTGGTATAACTATTTTCACACGGACGAAATGGGTGCAGTTTGAACTTTTGCTGATATGCAGAGAAAGTGGCAACTCACACTGAGTGCTTTTTATGTGCCTGACACGGTGCTAAATATATTATCTCAGCTAAATATACTGTCTCACTTAACTCCCACAATGAGGCATACGTAGGTCTGATATGACCCCCATTTTACAGATAAAATGATCGAGGTTAAAGAATTTAAATATGTTTAGGGTCTTCAGATGTGTTAGGTGCTAAAATGCTTGCACATTAACTACCACGATGCTCAGCTCCCACTGACTCACAAGAATCTTCCCAACATAACAAGTTTTTCTTTCCTGCACGATGTAGTGATTCCATTCAGTGAAATGCTCATCGTGTCTTAAACATGCCTCAGGTTCAGTATGGGTTTCAGGGTAAAACCTAGGTAGAAATGTTTGGAGAGTTTTTTCCTTATGAACATTTGCTCTGAATTACTAGGACTCTTGAAAGAGAGAAGTAAAAAAGTCTGGGGTTTTTCTCCCTCTTAAGAACTGTAGTTCGGACACCTCCCATATACCCTCCCAGCTGTGTACTTATTCCACAATGAGATTTATTCATTTTCCTCATTGTTAAATTATATGAAAAGTGAAGAATGAGAATTGTAGGGTTGCAGTTTAGTTGTGATTTAGCAATTTTGTTTGTTTGTTTGTTTGTTTGTTTGTTTGTTTGTGCTATTGGGGATTAAACCCAAGGCCTTCACACTGAACTACATATCCAGCCGTTTCTTAAAATTGTATTTTATTTTGTGATAGGCTTTAGCTAAACTGCTAATTTTGAGCCACGCCTGGGCTTAAATTTGTGATCCTCATGCCTCAGCCTCCCAGAGTGCTAGGATTATAGGCAGCTACCATGCTTCGCTTGTACATTTTTGCTGAGCAAAGAGAGAAGCAAAACAAAAGGAAAGAAAAATGGGAAAGAAGGGATAAACAGGAAAGAAGTTACATCCATGAAAAGCAAAATATTGATCTAGGAGTATCACTGGGGACTAGAGATCTTAGGGTGCCTCTGCTTGTCACTTTATTGTAGGATGAGCAGATCTTGACAGTTTACCTGGGACAGTTTTGGTCTATACTTATGCAGAATCCTGACTCTGAGTTCCATTAAAATAGGTGTCCCCTATTTTAATAATAAATCCTGTAGTGACCCTGCCAAATGCTTCACTGTTAGCCCTCTACCTCAGGTTTTAAGTAATGGAGCTAATTACTAGATGCTGTCATAGGCACTGAGGACTGTGGGAGCAATGCCCTTTGTCCTCAAGGTTACTGCACCATCAGGAGACACGCAGCAGGCAGCTTTCTGATTTAGGAAGCACAATAGCAGACCCCTGGGGCACTGTGGTAGGCAGCAGGTGGGGGAGGAGAGAGAAAGTACAAAGACCGGGCAGAGTGGCCTGGTGCATGTAGGGAAGCATCCCAGCCAGTCGCTTCTCACTAGCAAATGTAACCGAGGTGCCTCCCCACATTATTTTTCAGAAAAGGGTCATTTTATATTGATTTTTTTTTCAAAATACCTTATTTTATGATGTGATCTTTTGACTAATTTAATGGTAAAACAAATTACCATTTCAGAAAGAAGATGCAGCTAGTTGAGACAGACTTTCGGTATTATTCCTTGCCTGTGACTGCATCATTCAGTTTCAAAAAGTTTTATCTTACAAACACCGAAGAAAGCTGTGAAGAGGATATGCTCCGAAAAGTGGTATTCTGTGACTCAAAAAGTGGCTCTAGTGATGATGAAGACAAGACATTGTTATCAGAGCTGCCAATGAAGAGTTGGAAAAAAATTACTTCATGAAATCTGAAAGACAGGAAAAATCAATATTTAGGGGCTGGGGACTGGGAGTATAGTTCAGTAGTAGAAGATGTGGTAATCATGGGAAGTTCCTGGGTTTAATCTTTGTCATAAAAAAAAAGAATATTTCCAAATTAATGCTTTACATAGCTTTAAAGCATATTTAACTAAATCAATATATTAAATATTGCAAGTAGATGTCATAAACTTTCAGCTGTATCCTACATTTTTATGAATTGAAGTTGGCCATAAAGGTTTTTTGGTGGGAAGGATATCTTATCATGAGAAAGTGAGAAAATTGCTTATGTAGGGTCACCTGATAATTAGCATTTACCATACTTTAGTCTATAGGGGACCAGGGACTACAGTTGAGAGAGTAGCAAGAGATGAAGTTCGAAAAGAAGGCAGATGGTCAAATAAGAAAGGATCTTATATATGCCAAGTCCGTATTAGATGACTAAAATCTACTCATAGGTGTTCAGAAGGTGATTATATCTTAATAAAATTTGCATTTAGAAGAATCATTCTGGTGGTAGTGTGGAAGTTCTGAGGATATAATGAAAAATATACTCAAACTCAGTGTCTCCTACTGTAGTCTCTAAATACAAATCACAACTGACACTAGATGTATGGAGGTTCTCCCCCACCACACATACCAGGCAAGCAATTAATTGAGTGGTGAACAATTCAATTCTGACATTGTCTATCTGAAGACAACATCAGATCCCACAGGTTGAGGGCTCAGTCCCCCACACTGGCCCTTCCCTCCACTTCAGAAGCCAATCATAAGCTCCAGGTTGTTTTTAACCTATGCTTCTGACAGACCAGCTAAGTACCTGAGTTCTTGCAATCTGCTTGGATTTGATTAGTTTGCTAAGTGGCCACAGATCTCATGAAACACTTACATTTATGGTTTTATTATAAAGAATAGTAAAAACATACGATGATGAGATGCATAGGGCAAGACTGTGGGAAGGTGCAGAACTTCTGTGCCCTCTCTGGAACACCATCCTCTAGGACTATTCACATATTCAGCTATCTAGAGGCTATTTGCATTCCAATCTTGGTTTTTATAGAGACTTTATTGCACAGTCATGATTAAAGCATGGCCAAAAGTGTAGAAATGTGATTGTACAAAAAGAGTATGACCTAATGCTAGCAGACTGAATGGGGAGATCAGAAGGCCTGTCTATGCAGATTCTTCTTGGCATCTCCATGCAGCATTCCTTCTTCCCAGATACAAGTCAGAACCTGTTCTGAAGCAGAGGTTTACGATTTACTAGCAGACAAGGTAGGTCAGAGAATATCACCAGATACAAGTCTGAAAGGTAGGGGGAAGATCAGAGTATATTTTTAGTTTTTGTGACTTGCCTTGGAGAAGAGAAATTAGTTTTTGTAACTTGCTTTGAAGAGAAGAAAAAAAAGGGCAAGTGAAGGAGGGTAGGAGAAGGTCATAGAGATATCTTTCTTTTTGAGGTCTGCCTCTGAGGCCTACAGAACCCCAGCATTATAACAAAAGGCTCTTTCATTTTTCATGCTTTCAAGTTGTTCTGAAGTTGATTTAGGAATCAAGGACAAAATCCCCAATAGTTTAACCTTATTGTTGTTGTCATTTCAGAAAGGACTATGGGTGTTATGAGGCAAGAACTGTGGATGAAAACCAAAACATATATAAGTCATCACAGATGGCCAGTCAGAAATGGGAGAATGTCAACTCATTCTAGAAATATGAATGTGCTGGGAGCACTCATGGTGCTGTTTTGTGGTAGCATCTTTAGAGCCCAAAAGAGCATCTCTTCCGTGGAAAGTACTCAACATTTAATAAGTGAATGAATGAATTACCCACATTGAATCTCTTGTTCTTCTTAATTCTCATCCCACCTTATTCGAAGAAGCTGACTCAAGAGTTTCAGGATGGTTCTACCCGCTTTTGACAGTGTCAATGACTCCTGTGGTTTATCTGTCTTTCCTGAACTAGAGCCTCTACTCCATTCAGCTCTACTCTGTTAATGTCTTATCAACATAGTCTAAATGACTGCAGAAGCAATATGTTATCTTAAAACTTTTTTGGAAGGATACCATTTTTAGAGAACATACTAAGGAAAATAAGTTGCCTGTTTACCTGTGGTGCCACTGTTCAACCTCTGCACTTAGTTATGACATTATGGTACCTCTTATCAAACACATTTTTTCATTTATGGTTAGGATTATAAATGGAGTCAGGCAGTTGAGAAAACTGTCTCATGCTACAGAGAAAAATAAAATTGGATTCCTACTTCAAGTCACACAAAAAAGGTAGACTCTAATGTAAAAATAAAGATAAAAGAAGATATTGAAATATATACTTACGATCTTGAGCTATAGAAGAACTTCAACAAAATGGATTCAGTTATATCAACATAAAAGACCTCTTTTCAAAAAAGCATACCAGTATAGACAATGTTAATGCAGAGATGACAGATGGGAAGAAAATATTTTCAGTCAGTGCTTTTTAGAGAAATGGATTTACAAATATATAAGGGTTTACAAGATGTACAAATATATAAGGGTTTACAAGATTGCCTTACAATGATTGCCCAGAGTCAGGTGTGGATGAGTGCAAAACATCCAACGGAAGGTCTAGGGTTCAGTGCAGTGTCTTGCACGAGTCCGTATCAGGAGGTCAAATGTTCTGCAATGGAAAGCTGAAGTTTGTGCTGGAGAATGAAGAGTTTGCACTGGAAGCCAGGAGCTAACTTCCAATGTGAAGTTGAAGACCGAAGCTCCTTCTAAGAAGCTTTCTTTCTTTATTTCTGCTTTATACCATTCATTTGACAAACGACCTAGCATGGGCCTTCTGTCTTCGGTAACTTCTTTAGCAACACTCAGAACTATGCTTATCCAATTTAGTTGGGCGTTTCTTACTCTAGTGGACAAAATCAGTTAGTTAACTATCACAAATACCTAAAACTTTACCAGGATTACTATGTAGAAGGTAAAAGAAAATCCTGCAAAAATGGTAATAAAATATAAGGGAACTCAAACAGGGAAAAGTTCTAAATAGATTGTTCACATAAGAAGATTATAAAGAGCTACTCATCTTTATTAATAACCCAACACTAAAAAATAGTAAAACTGTCATCACTTTCTATCCATTATATTGACAAAAATTAGAAAGTTAGATATTACCAAATGTTGTAAAGGAGTGCAAAAAGACAAGAAAGTATCCTTCGGCTGGGGATGTAGCTCAGTGGTAGAGTGCTTGCCTAGAAAGTGCAACGGACTGGGTTGGATTTCCAATGCTGTAGAGAGGAAAGGAGAGGAAGGAGAGAGGAAGAAAGAGGGATAGAGAGAGAAAGGTAGAGACAAACAGAATTCTTTAGTGCTATATTTATGTAAAGTTTAACATGTACATAAACAAAACAATAGAATACTTCTTAAAGATACTTATAGACTCAAGGACATTTATCAAACATATTAAATAGAGTTTCTGAAGGAAAACTTAAATAGGAGTGAAGTTTGAAATAAAGGAGAAATTTAAACAATTAAATGAGATAACATAGATGCCTTGCATGCACCAAGGACAGGTTATGATCTGAGTAGTATGACTAACTAACCTTTCTGCACCAAAGTTCCAAAATAAATAAATACAGAGAACAAGCCTCAGGGAGTTTTCCCTCATAAGCCCAGATTTACAAGGGCAGTGTGCACTGACTGCTGAAATACAGTCTGTAATTAGTTCCAGTCTGGAGGTGACTGCTTTTCCAAATGGAGTAATGGAAGGCAAATTTAGGGAATTTTTCTTACTCCCGAACCGTGCTGATCTCACAGATGATTAAGTGTCTACCTTCATTTGTTTTGCGGCCCGCTCAGATGAAAGCCAAGACCACCCCTAAGAAGTATTTCCAAGGAGAGGAGTTTGAAAAACATCATTTTGACAAAAATAATTAGCATCACCTAGGGTTTAGGGAGCTGGTTTGAGGCGGAAGGGGGAAGTCAGAGATTAACTCACGATTGACTGCCTTCAGTAATTCCTTTGAATACAGTAATTCTCTGGGCCTGTTTTAAATACAGTAATTCTTTGGGCTGGAAATTTATGCACTGGTAAAATGGAGGCATCCACTAGCAGGGAGTTTGTAGAATATGTCTAAAGAAATCTGAAAAAATTATCAAGGGAATCTTTAGAGTTCCTTCAGTAAATAAAATTATGGTTATGAAAATGAGATTTTTTTTAGTAAGTAACATTAAATGAATAATGAAAATATCTGGAGTTATCTTTGCAGATGTTTATTTTTTAAGAAGTGTTAGAGCACTATACTATTACTAAGCAGTGAACTATTTACTAGTAAGTGCTGACTGAAATGAAAATGTCCACAAGAATGCTAGGCTAAAGAATTATTTTGTGTATCTACTTTGAACAGACTTCTGAGGACCAGAGTGAGGCCTAGCCTTCAGGGCTTTATTTATTTATTTTTTAATGTTTTGGCAGGGTTGAGATGTGCTAGGAGACGCCATCCTTTGCAGCGATGAAATAATAGGATAAGATGTTAGCTAATATGATAACAATGTAAGCTGAAATTTAGGTGCTCTTGTTGACTTGTTGGGTAAAATGAAATCAGTCGCTACAGAAGTGATATTCTAATTCAGCCAACTAAGTCTACAGCAGTGTTGACTTTGAAATTCCACTCCATTCTCTTTTTAACTTTTAGCAGTTTTCCTGAAATTAATTGTATTATGCGATGTATTTTACTAAAGTCTTCTATTTGGAACAGGTGAAAGGAATAGAAATTGACTTCATAGCTGGAAAGAAAATACTGGTAAAGTTACTTGGGAAGCAGGTTGGTAATGTGTGGTATCACTTACTCATCCTGCAGGTGACTATGCTAAGATGTAGTCAGAGAGATCTGAGTTTGAATCCCAACTCAGCTACTTCTTAACAAGTTTCTTCATGTCTCTGAACTTAGATTTCCTTGTCTGTATAGCGTTTGAATGTTGCAAGACTTATGACCTAATAACCACACAATAGAAGACTTTTGTTTATTTAGGAATATAACATTTATTTCTAGGAGTCCCCACAAGTATTTATAAAACAGTCATAGCTTCAGACTTCCCTGTTTTTCACTGACAAACACCTTAGAGGTGTTATTATGGCTTAGATCTAAAATGTACCCCAATAGTCTCATGGGCTTGGAAGGTGTCTCAGTTACTTTTCTCATTGCTGAGACACAATATGGACACCCACAGTTATAGGAGGAAAGGTTTATTTTGGCTCACGATATGTAGAGGTTTCAGTTCATATTTGGCTGGCTCCAAGGCAGAGTGGCATGGCAGAGGGGCATCACAGAGCAGAAACAGTTCTTGGTGGGCAGAAGGAAGAAGGGCAGCAAAACAGCAAAGTAATGAGGAAGCTGTAAGCAACCTTCTTTCTGTACCTTATAGTCTATCCAGGCTACTCGCCCTTAAGGGCAGGCAGCACTTACACCCAGGGTGGGCCTTTCCATTATCCACTCCCAGAACTATGCCAAACCAATCAGTGAACCAATTTAGTAATCATACACCCTTGATCCCAGTATCACACACTCAACATCTGGCCACCAATGAAAAGCCCCACCTGTTACTGAATGAGACTTTAGGGAGACATCTAGACACAAACCATAGCAGAAGGTAATTGGATCATGGGGGTGCTATACTCATCAGTGGATTAATCTATTGATGAATTTAGTAGCAGAATGTGTTATTAGGAGGTGGGGTTTGGTTGGGGATGAGTCATTAGGGTTGAATCTGGAAAGGTGTATTCTTGTTCCCATCTCTTTCCTTTTCTCTCTGCTTCTTGGCCACCATTGTGTGAGTAGCATTCCTCTATGATGCACTTTCACTATGTTGGTTCTGCCTGGGAGCTTGCCGTGGACTGAACCCACTGGAACTGTGAGCCAAAATAAGCCTTACCAACTTCATTGCAGGTATCAATTATTGTGTCTCAGTAATAGGAATGCAACTGATACGGATGCTTTGTAACTGTTACTGATCCTACTGAGAATTTATGCAATTCCAATGCAAAGCATGATCATTAGCCCACAAGATAACTCAAAATGTTAGGAAAATCTGTATGCAACCATAGTAATATAGATTTTTATTAGAGAGTAACCTTCTTTTATACTAAAAATCTGTAATCTTGGAATGGCTTTGGAACTGGGCAGTGAGCAGAAGCTGGAAGGACTATGAGGAGATTGTTAAACACTGGAGTCTTGAAGAAACTGTTAGTAGAGTCCTTATGGCCTTGAAATGACTATAGGTAAGGATGTAAAGGGAAATGAGGAAAATGTTATTGGAAATTGGGGGAAATGGATCCTTGTTATGTAGAGGCAGAATTTTAATGACATGGATACTTATGGTAAATGTGGAAGGTAGACAATATTCCTACTCAATTGGGTATTCTAGCTAAGGACATTTCCTGGTAGAGTTTTGAAGATACTAGCTCATATGTTCTTAATGCTTATAGCAAAATGAAAAAAAAAATCTAAAGGAAAGACTTAGAAAAAGAAAGGAAGGAAGGAAGGAAGGAAGGAAGGAAGGAAGGAAGGAAGGAAGGATCCAGAACTTGTTAGTGTTGAAAATTCCCAGCTTCTCTATGTGGCAAATGGTGTTAAAATATAGACATGGTTTTCAGGCAAAGATAAACTCCAGGGTGTTGCCAGGAAAATATCAAACAATGAAGTAAAAGTGGGGCTGTAAAACCTTTGTTTAGACCTTAAAAATATCTATATTGTTGATTCAGAAAATAATTCAGGCAAACAAGAGAGCTTCGAAAATGCCTTAATGTGTTGTGCCTGGCCAGTTTAAGCTGAGGGACACTCCTGAGTAGAGAACAGCTTATCTTGAAGAGTTTTCTGGGCATGAATTTGGTCCAATAGAGTGAATCCAATTAGATTTATAGGAAACATTGAAGGTTCTAAAAAATTGTATCAGCAACAACACTGTCATCACAGACACACAGACACAGTACAAAATGAAAAGTGGTCTTTGAGTACTCTAAGTTCTACAGATACAAAGCAAACTGACAAACTCTAGCTGAAAATATGGGCTACCTTTTTCTTTTTTGGGGGTGGGGTACTGGGAATCAAACTCAGGACCTCGTGATTGCCAGGCAAGCACTGTGCTGCTGAGCTATCTCCCTAGCCCAACATGGGCTACTTTTAATGGAAAAGGATGGATAACTCAGAAAGCAGAATCGAGTCCAAATGGTCAAGTCAAAAACTGTGAGGAGTCATTCCCATTCTGGATTAGATCTGAGCCACAAGCAAGGAAATTCAACATGTATCCAACTGCATTTAAGGATTCTATGCTCAAGTGACTCTTCAGCATCTTCTATTTTCTTTGTTAAACAAGCATGTTTGTTGGAGTTCTCCTATGCCATTCATATCATTGTGTTTTTGGAATATGAGAAACACAGAGATTAAGAAGAAGAGAAACTACACTTGAGGAGCTGCACTTAAAATATATCACCTAAGAGATATATTCTAATTTAGACAACAAATGTCTGGACTGATGGGATAATGGGGTGAGACTTTTGTATCTTGAGAAGAAGTGAGAATATTCTTCATCTGGGAGATGCAGGACTCATTAAGAGACCAAAAGGCAGACTGTGGTAGTGAACCTCCAAAATGTCCCCAAAGACACTCCAACTCATGGTATTCATGGCCTTGTGTAGGGTCCTCTCATAGTGAATAGAGTTGATCTATGTACTCTATAGTTTATATTGGATATGATGGCATGGTACTTCTGAATTTAGGTCATAAAAAAGACATTGTAGCTTCCATCTTGTACTCTGTTGGCTCTCTTGCTTCAGAACTCAACTGTTAGGTCATAAGAAAATTACACAGTTTTATAAAAAAGTGGTGAGGCCTTCTGTCAATAACCATGGGAGTGAGCTATCTTGGAAGTGAAAACTACATTTGTTAAGTTAGCCTTCAAGTGTCTACGATGCAGTTAACATCCTTCCTGAAATCTCTTAACAGACCTTGAATCAGTCTCCCAGTGAAGCTGCTCCAAGATTTCTGGCTCACAGAAACTGTGATATAATAGATGTTCATTATTTTAACCTGTTATATTTTGAGATAATTTTCTATACAGTGTAATATAACAAGGATGTTTCCAAAAATTTCAATTCCTAGGGAATCAGATGAATCCGTTTTCTATACAGAAGATCACCTTATTCTGTCACATAGTATAACCAGGACTTTATAAAGTACCTTTTCATTAGTTTCATCTGCTTCTGCTTCTACGAATCTCTCTCTATAGAATGAATGTTACGGTTTATATCTAGATGTTCCCCAAGAGCCTTATGTGCTCGTAGGTGAGCCTTTTACAAGGTGACTGGATCATGGGACTTGCTACTGAAAGGTGGGCTCTAATGAGAAGAGACCGATCACTGGGCGTGTGACCTGGAAGAACAGTAGATCTCCCTCAAGGTTTCTCCCTTCTCTGCTTCCTGGTTGCCATGAAATGGACAGCTTTCGGCTGCCCAGACACTTATGCCATGCTGTTTCCAAGTTTAAGCCTGTCAAACTGTGAGCCAAATAAACCTCTCCTCCTTTAAGTTGTGGGTGTCCAATATTTTGTCTAAAGACAAGGAAACTAAGACATGTACCAAAGAAGGACTGTAAAGTATCATACACTGAACTGTACAGTATTATATTTTAAGTCTATCAACTTAAAGAAGAAACATTAGCAACAATAATAACAAAACACCTTCTTCCCCCACCAAACACCCCAGACACGATGTCCTATTAAGATATTAGGAAAACATTTTCTAAATGTGGTAACATTGTGTTTGTAAACGCTAAAGTGTTTTCTTTTAAACCTGGAGCAGTGGTAGAAATAACCAAGCAAGGAACATTACTAGATATACTAATGTTGATGTGAGTAAGCACTGGTTGGCTTTTTTTTCTCAGAATGGTGCATCAATCCCCGTTTCAAATAGACACAGAAATAATTTCCAGAGAAAGGAACTGGAAGAAAACAGAAACATGTATGGAACTGTAACAAAACACATCTACTTCCTCCCAAGATTCTACAGAATCGCTCTGAGATTAAAAATTAAATATGTAGCAAAAGTTACTGACATTATCCACAGTGATATTAAAAAGTAGTAAAAAAAATTTTTCCCCTCTTTATTTTTACCTACTTTTGTGCAGATCATCTGGAAATCCCAATTTAAAGTTATCTAAGGGAATCAGTGGAAAGCACACACCCTTCCACCCCCACCTTACTAGATCAAAAATGTCCCTTTTCCTCTCTCAAATAGCGCATCGTTTCTCTGGTTGTGAGAAACCAAGTGTAAATAAGGATCAAAAGGTATAGTAGATACTGTGAAATAGGATGAAAATGTTTAAATGGGAATGGGAAGTAGGTGTAGGGGAAAGGAGGGAAGGGGAAAATATGAGAAAAGAAGGAAAAAAATGGAAACATAGCTTTTGTAAATAAGGAAGGGAAGAGGGGTTGAACGGAGGGAAGTGGGAAAAAAACGAATCAAGATATATCATGTATAGGCACAAATTCCCTATATCGAGTGTGATCATTGCATATACCTAAAATATACTAATAAACTTAAAAAACCCAAAAGCTTTTCTGCCAGTGGAGAACATCCATATGGAACAAAGATGAAGGAGCTGCCTACACAGCCAACAGCCAACCCTACGCGTTTGAATGCTTCAAGACCTCTTCAAAGGGTCACTGTAGGCATTACATATAATTTGTGCCAAAACAATAATTAAAGCTTAATGAACACTCTACAGTGCATGGCCCTTTACATTTAATCCACAAACCAACCTAAGAAGTGTTATCTCCACTTTACATAGTTTTTATTTTTTAACTGGAAAATAGAGTAATGAATTAATTTGTCCACACTAGCAGAACCGGTTATGTTAGAGCGCCAGGATTTGGGGGCCCTGGGCAGGCGATCTTCTAAAAGGGGTTTTAAAGGAAAGATCTAGCCCTATTTCAGGCACTTTACTACTGTCTAGGATCTAATGGCTCCCTTTGTTTCCCTTGGGAACCCGCTGAATCTACAGGGACTCCTGACCTAAAGAAATGGGACTGCAATTCAGAACTCCCCACAAACACCGATCCCTCACCTGGCTTCCCCTAACTGCGCAGCCTACCTGAAGGCAGAGCTCAGAAAAGGCTAAAGGCCCCAGAGGTGCTGAGCCCGCAGGAGACAGAAACAAACCAGACTCTGAAAAGAGACAGAGCCTAGTATTGCTCTGGGTCGGCAAGGTTTTTTTGCGCAGCCTGAGCCAGACTGCCCGGGCCTAGGGGCAGGAACACAGCTCTTGTGGGGCCTCCTGAGACCCCGAGGGAGGGATCGGGTCAGCCGGGTACACAACGCTGGTCCCGGCGCCGTGCACAACCCCGGGGGCGAGGCTGGGACACCGGCGGGAGGGAGGGACGCGGGTCCTGGCTCCCGGGCTGGCACCGCGTGGGGGAGTGGGGGGGGGCGGGGCCCGCAGCGCCAGACCGCGTCCTCCTCCTCCTCCCTCCTCCTCCCTCCTCCTCCCTCCTCCTCCTCCTCCTCCCGGGGACACCGAGAGGCCCAGCGGCGCGCGGAGGCCGCGGCGAAACGGAAAAGGGCCGTTGCCACTTTAAGTGACGCAGGAAGTGAAAGGGGCCGCCCGACCGCGCAGGGAAAGTGGAACCGGGGCGGCGGGGCCGGGATCGGGCCGGGCTGCGGGGGCCGAGGCGGCTGCGGCGGCGCCGGAAGTGCGCGGCGGGGCGGAAGCGGGCGCGGCGCGGAGCAGGCCGAGCCGCCCGAGGCCCCGCGCTGCGGCCCAGCAGGCTCCGCCGCGGCCCCAGGCCCCGCGCGCTCCGAGACGCGGCGCGGCCCAGCCCGGCGGCGGCTCCCGCGGAAAGGAGCCGGGGACGGGGTCAGGGACGCGAGGAGGCCGCGCGGGGGAGGCCGCGGCGCCCGCGGGCCTCCACATGGCCGGCGGCGTGGGCGCGGCCTTCGAGGAGGAGCTGCCGCACGACGGCACGTGCGACGAGTGCGAGCCCGACGAGGCGCCCGGCGCCCAGGAGGTGTGCGGGGAATGCGGCTTCTGCTACTGCGCGCGCCACGCCGACGCGCACCGGCGGCGGTTCCTCAGGCACCACCTGGCCCAGTACGTGCACGGCGGCGGCGCCCCGGCGGGGACCCCGCGGCCGCCCGGGGACGCAGACGCGCCGGGGCAGGGCGAGCCTCAGGGGGAGGTAGAGGGCGCGGCCGGCGAGGAGAGCGAGGCTGAGGAGGACAGCGAGTCCGCCGAAGAGGAGAGCGAGACGGAGGAGGAGAGCGAGACGGAGGAGAGCGACGAGGACAGCGAGGAGGACATGGAGGATGAGCCGGAGAGCGAGGCGGAGGAGGACAACCAAGAAGGAGACTCGGAGGCCGAAGGAGAAACTGAGGCAGAGAGCGAATTTGACCCAGAGATAGAGATGGAGGCAGAGAGAGTGGCCAAGAGGAAATGTCCCGACCACGGGCTGGATTTGAGCACTTACTGCCAGGAAGACAGGCAGCTCATCTGTGTGCTGTGTCCGGTGGTTGGGGCGCACCGGGGCCACCAGCTGTCTACCTTAGATGAAGCCTTCGAAGAGCTAAGAGTAAGTATCGGACGCTCAGAGCTCAGGACACCTGGGTTGCGACTCAGTTGACCCACCCGTGACCTCACTCACTCTCACCGTGCCCCTCCAAAGCTGGTCTGTGCCCCTAGTTGAGAGCAGACCCTTTACACCCATTTTGGTTGAACCCCTTTGAGAATGACATGAGGATTCTGGACCCTGAGATGTGAAAAATACCTGCACACACAAAATCTAGTATATGATTTCTGAAAAGTTGCAAACGTCTGGTTTCTGGGTCCCAGGTAAAAGCATTCAGTGAGTTTTGACGCCATTTAGGTCAATTTCCCACCGCCTTACCCTTGTTACTTAAACCTTGACTTGAAGCTCCAGACGTGGCAATTCTCTGCTTGAAAACATGGGAAGCTGTCATTCTGCCAAATGAATCCAAGCAGATGGTTCTAGTAGAGAATAGACTCCCTCTCCCTCATCAAACGATTTTCATCATTTGATGTGTCCCTTGAATTCCTGCTTTTAGGTTCTTCACCTTTGAAACTTGCTAGGAAAGGAAGGTCAAAGGGTGAATGAAGGCCACATTGGAGTGGGAATAAAAGTCCTGACCTCCACGTGGGTTTTTGTGTATCTTGGATCTTGCTGGTCCCTCAGACAAGTAGTAGGTGTTTAGTATTTGTTGAATGAACTTGCAAATAATTTTATTTGTATTGTGGATGCTCACACTCAGAAACTGATGGTGTTAACCAGGTTGAGGAAACTTTGTGTCCTCAGTTCTTTAAGTGATAAATGTCAGTTTGTGAAGTGTTTAGTGAACGTTTTCATATGGCAACTTGCTTTCTTACGTGACTGTATAGTTGCTAGTATTAGGTTAACTGTTTTGATAATGATCTCTTGTGTTATGATCTCCATTCGACTTTTTGCTTTTGAGACAGGATTTTACTATGTAGTTTAGGCTGGGTTTTTTTTTTTGTGTTTTTTTTTTTTGGTACCGGGAATCAAACTCACGACCTCGTGCTTGCCAGACAGGCGCCTGTGCCACTGAGCTAAATCGCCAGCCCTGGGCTGGCCTTGAACTCACTGTGTGTCGCAGGCTGGCCTCAAACTCCTGTGATCCTCAGCCTCCCTAATCCTGAGATTACAGCAACCCTAGTATTCCTATTTTTTACTGTAAAATACACATTCGGGAAATGTGTAAAAAATGCACAGTTGGTTAACATAAATAAAAAGCACCCACATTATGAAATAGGTCATTGTTGAGCATGTTGACCCCCCCCATGCCTTTATCCAATTATAACCATTTTCCCTATAGGTAACTATTGTCCTGACTTCTGGGGTGATAATTTTTTGGCTTTTTTTAAATGATTTTATCATATAAGTATGCATTGGTAAACTTACTTGAACTTGACATAGTGGTATCGTATTCTTATCATGCATTCTTTTGAGTTTTGCTTCATTTTAAAAAATATTTGCGAGATTCATCTATTGAATGACTAGGTCTTTTTCATTGGTGTATTGAATTTCCTTTTGTGAATGTGTCACAGGTTACTCTGTCATAATGAATGTTTGCTTTGTTCCCTGGTTTTAGAGCTTCTGGCTATTATAAAACATAGATATAAATGTTCTTGATCATTAACCTTGTTGAAATGAAATATAAACCTAGAAATCAAATTGCTGATGATGGACTATGATCTAGTTTGCAGTACTAGGTATGTCTACTGTTTTCTAAAGTGGTTGTACCAGTTTTTCTTTTTATCATTTTTTCCCCCTCATTATTGAAGATTGAACCCAGGATCTTTGCACTGAGCTCCATTCCTACCCCTTTTTAAAAAGACTAAGTAAGGTTGGGTCTTGATAAGTCACTAAATTGCCAAGGGTGAACTAGAACTTTGTCTTCCTGCCTCAGCCTCCCAGAGTACTAGGATTACAGGCTGGCCATCCCTGGCTCCTCCCTTTGTTTTGTTCAGCTCTAAAGCACTGCCTACTCCCTCTTTGGTTCCCTTTGGAAGTTGAGATAGTGGCAAGTTTATCTTTAGTTGTTCCTGCTACTCTGGCAGGGGTGGAAGGATTGGGAAGTACCAAAACGATATGGAAAAGATCACCTTTTAAATGTCCCACTTTGAAAACGCTAAAGGCCTTACTTTCTGTTACCTCTTCCTTCACTCCCGCTTCACTGTCCACCCAAACCAGATGCACAGTCGTTTTTTGGGTCAGTAAATGTCCTCAGATCAAGGTGCTGCCTGTACTGCTTTAACATTGGAACAGTATCACTAAACTGGGCGTAGTGGCGCATGCCTGTAATCCCAACACTCAGGAGGCTGAGGCAGGAGGGTCAAGACTAGCCTGGGCTACATTTTGAGTTCAAAGCTAACCTGAACTACATAGCGAGACCCTGTCTCTGAAAAACAAAGCAAATCACCAACTAAACTACAAACCTTATTGAATCTCACCGATTTTTCTGTAATGATGGTTGCACAATCATCCTATCCAAGACCTCACATTGTTTTCTTTTTGTGGTGGTACTGGGGGTTGAACCTAAAGGCCTTCACGTGGACCATCATCCTCAGCTCTTTATTTATTTGTTTCATTTTGTTTTGTTTGAGAAAGGCTCTTGCTAGATTGCTCACACTGGGCTTTAATTTAGGATCCTCTAGCCCAGATGCTGGAATTATGGGTGTATACTACCGCACTGTTGTTTTATTTTTTTCGTTCTGAGGAGTGTTAACTAGGTATGTGTGTGTGTTTTTTTTTTTTTTTTCTTTTAGGTTTGGTAGGCTATACAGACTTAGTGCCAAGGCTGGTACTGACATTAGAGGGTAGCAGGACCCTGTGTAGTTTTTTTTTTTTTAATTAATTTT
>RJWT010006406.1:0-29217 GCA_004365215.1 Cuniculus paca | reverse complement strand
TTCAAACTCTCAGGATCTTGGAATTAATGGAATATTATGATTTTTTCCTATATCCAAAAGTATAGGTTTTCAGAAGAGATATGACCGATAAGTTCATAAAATAAGGACATAGTGAACAGGGTCTCTTAGAGAGGGCTTTCAGCTCTAAGAAAGAATGCAACAAATGAAAGTTGGCTTAGGTCTGCCCCCCAGTGTACACTTCCTCCCTTCTTATTACCTACATTTCCCATGCTGCTTAGTCCTAATTCTTGATTCATAATTATGACAAAAATTACGTTGTATTAGTTGGATTTACAACCATTGAGTGTGTTACAATATTAACATTTTAGCATCAACTATGTGTCATTTGCTTAATGTATTATTTGCATTTTCCTTCTAATCTTTTCAAACAACCTGGTGAGATACATTTGCCATTTGCAAAGGGGCAATGAGACTTGTGCAACCAATATTTATCCCAGAGTCATAGAATCTGCAAATGACAGATTTGGATTCAAAGCCAGGTTCGTCTAAGTGCAACACGGCCCATCTTCTAATCTCCAACTTATTACTTCACTAGTGTTCATAGAAATTTATTTTAATGTTTAATAATTTATTTTTATACCATTTGGAAAGTCATGAATTTTATAACTTTAGAAGGAGAGGCTTAGAAATTGAAATACAATGTACAAGTTACATCTTTTAGAAAGACACAAAAAATATTTAGGATCCTTACTTTGATAATGGCAAGCAATAGTCCAGAACATGTAGCATTGCTCTGAATCTATCATCCTGAACCTATGGATCCTCCCAGTTACACGTGGAGATTTTGACCCTCTAGAGCTGGAATTTCACCTGCGGAGGGGAGAAATTTCATTCAGTTTAAAAATGCTATTCCTAAAAGCCATCCTGAAATCATCTTGAAATCACTAATTATTGTTAATATTACTAAAATGATTTATTTAAAATCTTCTGATTGAATATTTTATTTTCTTTAAGAAATGCAGTACTACATTTGGTTCCCATCATTGGTCTGCATGCAAAGTATTTTGATGGTTAGAATAACTGAAGCATGTAATTTTCTTAAAATGAATAGTTAAATTTCACAATAATCTCTGGTTTTATTTATTGATGTTCTTTAACATTTTGCTTCTTCCCACAATTTTTATGCTACATGTGGCTAAAATATTTATAAGCTATGAAATGTTAAACAATGAAAAATGTATTTTTCTCCCAACATCAGACCTCTAAGTCCTACTCCCCCGTCATCTTTCTAGAAATATTATTTGTATATAAGGACAGAAAAGTGTAGATATGCGTACCTATATACATACATATGTATTTCTATTTATATAGGGTAATTACATACATATATATGAACTTGTAACATTTGGTATTTCCTTTTTGGTTGTAAATGAGGATATGCATATAGATTACATATATATGTATGTATGTATGTATATATATAAATATACATATGGGATGGAGAGTTTAGGTAGGGAGAGAGTGTTTGTGTATGTATGTATGCATCTTGCACACACATGTGGGTACACATACACACGTACACTGTTCTGGACAGAGTTTCATTTCACTCAGTCATGACTTTTTGAACTTACTGCACACCAATAGGCATAGATTTACCTTGCTCCCTTTAGGAATGTAAAAGTGAATCACTGAGTAGATATTGAAATTTACTTTTAGAAGATCATATGTACTTTAACCATGAAATAGACTTTAAATTCCTTTCGACGTGTATTTATTTGTTTAATTTATTAATTTTTTAAAATCACATATATATTCTTTTGTTTAAGGTAACCTTGGATGTTACACCAGCCATGTTCTTTTCTGAGTGTTCTCACTTTCAAATTCAATTTTATTTGTTGTTACCATCATTTTTCTCTGCTTCTCCACATCACAACGAATTGTTTCCCTGCATGTCAAAACTGTCACTGAAATACTGCTCAAAAAGCTCCCAGGGTTTCCAAGAAGTGCTGAACTCATTATTCATTTCTCTGAAATAACCTAGTGTTTCTCAAGAGGGGCCATGTCTCAATTGTATATTTCTTAATAAAAGTAAGAGACACAGATCATTTTGCTACCCCCATTAATTTTCAGACTCATACAAAATTAGAACAATTCATTGTTATTTTGCTTATACAATTTTTTAAAGGCTGTACATGCCCATAGACCAAAATTAATAATGTTAATATTTCTTTTGTATTTCAAACATTTTTAAGACTGTTTCCTGGGCATTATGCCTTATGTCAGAATTCATTTAAAAAAGTCCCATCCTTTGCCTTTACTAAAGATATTTTTAAAAATGGATGAAAAACTAGAGGACAAGATGTTGGATACTAACAGTGTGCAACATATACTACTGGATCCAGAAAAGTTTATGTACTATAGCCAAGTAGAAATCAGGACGTCTTCCAAGAGAAGGGTAACGCTTGATTTGATTCATAGCTGTAGAAGAGGTCAAACCAGGTGGATAATCTGTGCAGGTAGTGGTGCAAAAGATAGAGAAGTGAGGAGACATCCTGATAAAAAGAAGTCAATACAAAGCAAGAAGCAGCATAATGTATTTGAAAACTGTCAGTAGTTTGATGTAACTGGAGTTTACTGCCCATATGATGCCTGCAGATAAATCCAAGGAATGACTGGAAAGATTCCTGATACCAAGAAGCATTGAGCGACTGCAGTTTTAAGGCAGGGAGTGATATGAAAAGATTTGAGCTCTGGCAGCTGTGTTGCAGATGGAGTTGAGAATAATGTGAGTGGGTCATTTCAGAAGTTTCCGACACAGTCCAAGCAACAGCTGATGAAACACAGACTTAACCACTGGCAAGGATGATGGAAAGAAAATAATAGTTTGAGATCTTTCTAAAAATTAAATTGATAGAATTTAAGTCACCCATAAGTCAATCAACAGAAGATTCGCAGGATTTACTAACCAGCAGTTTCTGCCCTGCATACTCAGGATCCATGAAACATATGAACAAAAAGAGGCAAATTATCAGAGAAGTGCAATGTATACTCTCCAGTCTGCAGTAGAAGTTCATATGCGGCACAGTGAGGCTAGGAGAGCCATCACTTCAATCTGCACACTGCCAGGCTTGGTCTACATGTGAGTGTCATGGAAAGGAGTCAGGGACCTGATGCTTCATGAAAAGTTGGAGGTTTGTGCACTAAGCAAGGAAATCAACTGGCAGGTTTTAAATCAGATACGGCTTTTAAAAAGTTTCCTGTGAAAATCGTATGGAAGGAAGATTGAGGAGAGGTGAGGCATAAGGAAGGCAGGATAAGAAAGTCAATTTAATAGTATAGATGAGGTGAGGATTATTAAAGGAATGGTAACAATGGAGTGGAAAACATAAAACAAAAGCTAGGAATTCAAGTCAGTAATCATCATGAATTACATGGGTAACTGGGACAACAGAGTTGAAAATGACTCTGGCTTCGCATGATCAACTTGGTGCACAGGGACAGGGAACACCACAAAGGGGAATTCATTAATGAGAGGACTCATATGTTAGGCATTGATGCTGAGTTTTAGGATCCTGCAGGAACATCAAATAGAAATCTAGTTGGTGGCTGAATACATGAGACAGAACATCACCAGTGCTCTCTGAGAAAAGATATAGAAAAGGCCTGGGAATTATGGGATACAATAGGAAGTTATATGTAAGAAAATGGATCAGAATGTGAAAGAAAAGTATGGCGATTGAACTTAATGAAACTGATGAATAAAATTGTAGGAAACTTCATCTTGGTGGTCAAGGACATAAGATCTTCCCTTGAAAACCCTTTCAAATTTATGATGTCATACATGTAGGTCTTCTTCTTTCTAATATTCCTGCCTTGTTCACTTTTAGGGTTCTTGTACTGGCAATTTCTTTCACAGCAGTATTTTACTCATTGACTATATCCTCAGAGAAGTCATCTCTGGGCAGCTTGTGTGAGATGCCCCTTCTTATATCCCTACTATCTCTACCACGGTCCCCCAGTTGATTATCTGTGTTGCACACAGGGCTGTGATTTATCTGATTGATTATTTAGTATCTCATTGCCTCTCCTAATCTCCTGTAACTCGAGAATCAATGAAATGTGAGTATTTTGCACATCATTTCCAATTTTAGGTTTGTGCCTGAAGTGGGGTAGAGACTTGAGAAATACTTGATCCACAAAAGATTTCCGTATTTGCTACACCATTTGAAACTCTGTCTATAGAGATGTGACAATAATATTCTACTTTATTCCTATTTTCAAATATATGTGTATTTTCACAAAGATTTTAAAAGTCTTTTTGCATTCATATTTCTCATATTTTTTTCAATACCATAGATTGTTACAGTGCCTAACTCCAAATATTAGATTTTATAATGTAAGTAGGTTATAAAGATTTTGTGTGTAGATTTGAATCAGAGTATCATTTGCTAAATTGGGCCATAAAATTTTTAACAGTTTTTCCAAAAGTAATAAATTTTGTTTGAATTTTTTCCTTTTACATTATTTTATGCATGGCAACATATATAACATTTATTTAAAATACAAAAATAAAATTGTGGAACTCAGCAACCCAAAAATCAGTTCATTATCAATAAATGGATCTCTTTGTTTCTACCCTAGTTTCCTATGTTCAAAATTGTTAGGGTTTTTTTTTTCTCTCCCGTTGGCTCCAAATGATATCCAATGTTCAAGATTGTTGCCTATGTTTACTTTTTCTGTATTTTCCCTTATTTACACATATTTCTCAGAGTGAAATAGAAAAATATCATTGTGTTTAGTAAAATATCTCCTATTAGTTAAGTCATGGATATTTAACTTTCAAAGGAAAATTAGAGTCTTTAGGTGATTTTATAGGACCTGCTTTCACACTAGTAGATGGAGAACTTGCATGCTGTGATTTTCCATACAATGTAGTACATCCAAAATATGTCTCCCTACAACACTTTTCCTTTAGCATTCATGCACATAGAATATGATGACCTTCTAAGTTTTCTCTTTTCCAAGAAAATATTCTCATATTCTCAGTATTTCTTGTTGGTATTAAATCTTTTCACTATCATGATCTTTCTCACCAAAGCACTCTTTTACATATGTTAGAAACTTAAATGCCAACACACATCTGGCAGGTTCTGTGACTATATGATCTGTCTGTGGCTAAATCAGAAATATTGCACAGTAAACAGCTGGGAATAGCCTTCTGTTCCTTTAAGAAATGTGTGCTTACTCCACCCCCATATTATTTTAACATGTAGCCATGTCAGTCATTTGCTTTCTAGCTTTTATTAGACAAGGCTGGAAGAATATATTAATTTAAACTGAAATCTTGGGTCTAAATTTTAAATCATATGCTCTTATATCTTCCAAATACAAAAAGTAGTAATAGAATCCTGATGACCAGGGTCGCTAACCTCTAGCTATAGTGAGGTAGACAATAGTATGGCAGCAGCTGCAGCATCTGGAGGTCTCACTTGTACATAATCTGAAGAGTCACGAGTACTGCCGTGTGACTGGATGGACCCACACTGTCCATATTGTTATAGTTTCCACTTTCAAGCTTCTTTTGGGTTTGTTTTCCATTGTAATTTTTGTTGTAAGATTTTCTAAATTTTAAATTTGGTGACTAATTTAAAAAAAAGAAAGAAGGGAAGGAAAGAAAAACAGACAGATCAGCAAACTGTGTGTGCACTCTGGGCTCAGCAAATAAGATACATAAATACATCTGTAGGCCAGACATAGCAGATTGGTAACTCCTGCTTGCCAATCACCGCTACAGATGTTTTTTTCAAAACCGAAGCCCCGTTGGCAGAATTGTGGAGTAAAAGAGTCACAGCTGGGTTTAGGTTGTGCAAGGGTTGAAATAGCACCAGGCACTAGGGTCAAATCTAGTGAGTCAAGGACAGAATCACTTCACAAGTTGGATCAGGCCGTGGCTGGAGACAGGCATGGGCTGTCGGCAAAGGAGGCCTTTCATAGTTTAAATGTGTGCTGCTTGATGGAATAAGCTAGGGAAGATCTTGGGCCCAAAGAGTTGATTATGCACTGTTATTTTTCAGAGATAAAGCAGCAGAATTTTATATTTAAACATCAATTCCATCAACCTATATAGTTGGCCAACCACACTATAGGAAGATAAAACTAATTTATTTTTTAATTATAATATTAGTAATCCTTATCAGATTATGACATTGTAATATGATAATACTGACAACCCTAGTGAGAATAATTATATGAAAAGAAGGAAATTAGCCTGTGGAAAGTCTGGAGGGCAGGTACTACACCATTGACTTTGTCTTCCACTCTCTAATCTCATATGCTCAATGTATATTGGTACTGAATTAGTATTTGTTGAATACTTAATTGTTTCAAAATATAGAAAGTGATTTAAGGTTTTCTGAGAAGATATAAATGAGAGTTCTGTCTGAATTTGTGCTTGAAGTAGATGTATTTTTTTGTGAGAGCAATGATGAATATAATAAGTTTGGATGATTTTGTTATGTGGTTTAAAAACCTTCTCAGAGTGTTTATTATTTCTACTTGCAAATCCAGAAAAGATACACTCATTGACTTAACCATATAAATTATTCAATCATAGTGTATGATTTGTGTCTCTGTGGTCCCCCAAGCCTCATACGGTCATGGAGGCAGCTGAATGTAGCGTTTGTGATTGGTTCATTGTCTAGTGCTGGGATTAACATGTGAGTGCTACACCCGCCCGGGGGCAGAGCCAGCATACAATGTAAGTGAGGGAAGGTGTGTTTTCCTCTCTCTTCTGCCCTTTCCCTTTTGTTGCTTGCAGCTGCCATGGATGGCTGCCCCTCAGCCATGCTACCCTGCCTTGGAGCCAGCTGGGTATGGACAGCCTCCAAAAACTGTAAGAAATAAACCTTTCCTTCCTCATATTGGGTGTCAGGTGTTTTGTCTCAACCAGGAGAGCAAAGTAACCAAAACACATAGTCATAAATCAGGTCCTTCCTTTTTTAAAAAAAATACCTTTTGGGGAATAATCATATATAATATAAGGAAAATGGATCATTATATCCAATTTGGCTCCATTTCCTAGCCACTGACAAAGATAACACAGAGATAATAGAGAATGCATAGAAAATAAATTCTTAATCTGATTTACCAATCAGCAGGAGACTGTTAAATGGTGATGAAAGATGAGATAAGAATACATTAACTTAAGAGTTCATATAGTTCCAGTAGATTGGGCCTAAATCCCTTTTGTTAAAATAGACCAATAATGAAACTATCAAGAAAAAAATAAAAAATGTGAATTCAGCCAAAGTTAGAATTCCATTGGCCCAAACAGTTTCCTAAAGCAAGACATATGGGATACAACCTTGAAGAGAGAAGTCTAGATAACAGCAGGGAATACTGTTTTCCCATCATATGAAGTTCAGAAGCACAGAGTGAGCTGTGTGCCCTGTCTCCTACTTTAGCGAGGCAAAAAGTCTGGCTGAGCTCCAGTTTAGAATGTGTGCTATAACCTTATATCTTGACGCTGAAGTCTGCGCAGTCTAGAAGGCAAAGACTGTCAGTCATTAGAGATGAAAGCAACATTGTGTTAAAAGATCAAACAAAAACTGTTTTGAAAGAATAGAAGCTGCTTTATTTTAGGTTCAAGACCTTTTCTTCTGTGCTGCTAATGAAACATGGCCGCCTTCTGAGTTTTCACAGCAGACCATTATGCTGTGCAGTTGACTCAGGATTCTGCACTGTAAAATGCGATGGAGGATATTCACCTAGCTATTGGTGGTGCCATTCTATACCTTGGCTGTTGCAGAGAAATTGAAAACAAAGTTAATATTTTAAAGGCTTCTGCATTATTAGATTACTTAATAATATGATTAAAAATTTTTTAAAAAATTTTTTAATATTTTTAAACCACATTCTAAGTCAATAATCTTGCCTCAAAAGTGTAATAACTTCTATTATGACTAACTTTGGTTATCAAGTCAGGTTCAGTGATAAGGTTTTGAACATTTTTTTAATCCGATAATAATGTGATTGTCACATAACCAGGCTAGCAATCAGTATTTTCTGACTTTTATTTAAACTGGCTAACATAACCAATCCTTAAAGCCACAAACTGAGGAAACAGAGATCTCAATAGAGTGCTTTAGAACTCACAAGTGGGAGCCAGGGAGCTTCAGTGTGCCTCATGGCACGAGCTGAAGCCCTGCACAGTGTACTCCACCTAGCCATGCAGCCTTGGTTCACCACTTGGAACCTGGTAGGGCCCCACCCATCAACCCCAAGCTGCTAGGAAGCCTTGGTGCACCATTCAAGTCCTGGTAGGGCCCCACCCGGTGACCCCCTGGGAGCTTTAGTGTGCCACACAGGTCCTGATAGGGCCCTGCCTGGAGACCTCAAGCAACTGGGGAGCATTGGTGTGCCACGTGGCATGAGCTAAAGGCCCGCACAGCATACTCCACCTAGCCATGCAGCCTTGGTGGTCATTTGGCACCTGGTAGGGGCCCACACAGTGACCCCAATCATCCAGGGAGCTTCAGTATGCCATGTGGGGTGTGCTGAAGGTCCACCCAGCATACTCCACCCATTTGGGGAGCCTCCAGGTGCTGCTCAGGACCTGGTAAACCCTGCCTAATGACACCCACTCAGCTGGAGAAACCCCCTCCAGTATGGACAGCCATCATCAATCCAAGAAACAACTGAAACTTTGCATTTGGTTGCCCCAGAGGAATACAGGAAAATGACAAAACAAAAGAGTATAACGCAATCTCAAACTGACAGCCCATCCCAAACAAGCCTGGGAGACATGGATATAGGAGAAAGTGAAAGTCACACGCCTGAAACTTCTGAAATGATAGAAACTAAAGTAAAGAAGCTGTAAAGGAACTCAGATTAGAAATCATCTCCCAGATAAAACAAGAAATGATAAACACAATGAAAGAAATGCTGAACACATCTAAAGAAGACACAGTTAATAAAATAGAGG
Organism: Cuniculus paca; assembly: GCA_004365215.1. NCBI lineage: Eukaryota > Metazoa > Chordata > Mammalia > Rodentia > Cuniculidae > Cuniculus > Cuniculus paca. The sequence goes on along the minus strand of RJWT010006406.1, from coordinate 20,273 downwards.
AGCACTGCAAAATGATGGAAACCTTGAATGAACAATACAAGAAAGAATTAGGAAGAATGAAACAGATTCAAACAGATATCCAGGAAATCAAAAATTCCATTGAAAGCTGGCAAAACCACCTGAATCAATAGGCAGATAGATGTTCAGACCTTGAAGACAAGATTGCAACTAGTGAACAGGAAAGGAAGGATCTTTTAAAAATAACATGGAATCAGGGAATAACAATTCAACAATTGCAAGACAGTGCAAAGAAAAACAATGTAAGACTGATAGGTGTAAATGAAAAAGGTGATAGCACTAATGTTATAGAAAGACTATTTACAGAAGTAATAGAAAATTACTCAAACATGGGAAAAGAAACTGACATACAGATAAGTGAAGCATATAGAACTCCAATTAGTCATAACCAAAATAAATCTACACCCAGACATATACTAGTCAACATCCCACAAATTCAACATAAGAACAGAATATTAAAAGCTGTTAGAGAAAAGAAACAAATCACCTATAAAGGAAAGCCCATCAGAATCACAGCAGACTTCTCAACACAGACAATGAAGTCAAGAAGAGCATGGAGTGAAGTATTTCAAGTCCTAAAGGAAAACAACTTCCAACCCAGATTGATGTACCCTGCAAAACTATCCTTCAAAATCGGTGGAGAAATAAGATACTTCCATGACAAAGAACAGCTGAAGAGATTTATGACCACCAAACCAACCCTATAAAGAATACTGAAAATTTTAGATAGATATAAAAATAGCTATGACTTCTAGAACACCAACAGAATAAAACCACCATGTAGGGCAAGTAATTAAAAAGAGAGTAAAGGTAACCAACAGCAGAAAGATAGCATGACAAAAATAAGTCAATATATGTCACTTATAACCATTAATGTAAATGACCTCAATTCACCAATTAAAAGAAACAGACTGGCAGAATGGATAAAGAAACAACATCCAACCACATTCAGTATACAAGAAACCCATCAAACCCAAAAGGAAGTTCATAGACTGAAAGTCAAAGGATGGAAAACAATACTCCATGCAACAGTAACCCAAAGGTGAACTTCAAGCTAAGAATGATCAAAAGAGATAAAGAAAGTCACTACATACTGGCTAGGGGGAAAATTTCAAGGGGAAGAGATAATGATCTTAAATATATATGCACCAAATATGGGAGCACCCAGCTATATAAAACAATTAATAGAAACAAAAAATCAAATAAGCAATAACACAATTATAACAGGAGACCTTCACACCCCATTGATATAAAGAGACAGATCAACTAGACAAAAAATCAGCAAAGAAATAACAGAACTGAATCAAACTTGTGAACAAATGGACTTACTAAATGTATACAGAGTGTTCCACCCAACATCAGAATATATATTCTTCTCAGCTTCACACAGAACAGTCTCTAAAATGGATCATATACTAGCCCACAGAACATGCCTAAGTAAATGCAAAAGAATTGAAATTATTCCATGCATATTATCTGATCATAGTGTCATGAAACTGGAAATTAATGGCAAAAGAACATGCAAAAACTCCATAAACTCACAGAAATTAAATAATACACTACTGAACAATCAATGGGTCACAGAGGAAATTAAACAAGAAATTAAAGAATACCTACAAGCAAAAGAAAACGCAAATACAGCTTACCAGAATCTGTGGAATGCACTGAAAGCAGACCTCAGAGGGAAATTCATTGTGGTGAATTCCCACATCAGGAAACCTGAATGGGCACAAACAAATAACCTGATGCTACACCTCAAATATCTAGAAAAAGAAGAGCAAGTCAAGCCCAAAGCCAAAAGAATGGAGGAAATTATAAAGATCAGAGCAGAAATTAAAACAATTGAGACTAAGAAAAGAATAAAAGAATTAATGAATCAAAGAGTTGGTTTTTTGAAAGAATAATAAAATTGATAAGCCCCTAGCCAACCTTATTAAAAAAAAAGGAAATAAAAAACTCAAATTCATGCAGTGAAATGAAAAAGGTGAAATCACTACAGACCCTGTGGAAATACAGAAGATCATCAATACCTACTTCAAAAACCTTTACTCTCATAGGTTCAATAACGCAGAATTAATGGAAAGATTCCTAGAAACATATGAATTACCAAAGCAGGATGAAGAAGATGTAAAACTGCTGAATAACCCAATTTCAGTTAATGAAATTGAAAATGTAATTAGAACCTTACCAACAAAGAAAAGCCCAGGTTCTGATGGGTTCACAGCTGAATTCTACAAGAAATTCAAGGAAGACCTAAAGCAAAACTCCTCAAACTCTTCAATGAAATTCAGAGGGAAGCAATTCTCTCTAACTCATTCCTGGAAGCAAGTATTATCCTAATAGCAAAACCAGAGAAAGACCCAACCAAAAAAGACAACTATAGGCCAATCTCCCTACTGAACATAGATTCAAAAATCCCCAATGAAATACTGGCAAACAGAATGCAACAAGTCATCATGAAGATTATATACCACAACCAAGTGGTATTCATCCCAGAAATGCAGGGATGCTTCAACATATGCAAATCAATAAACATAATACACCTTATCAATAGAGCCAAAGATAAGATTCACATGATCATCTCAATAGATGCAGAAAAAGCTTTTGATAAAGTCTAACACTCATTCATGATAAAAAAAAAAACCCTACAGAAAATCAGTATAGATGGTCCTTGCCTCAATCTGATAAAAGCCATCTATGACAAAGCAACAACCAGAATCATATTAAGTGGTCAAAAATTGAAAGCTTTCACTCTAAAATCAGGAACAAGACAAGACTGTCCACTATCACCACTCCTATTCAATATAGTGCTGGAAACATTAGCCAGAAAAATTACACAAGAGAGAGAGAAATAAAAGGAATAAGGATGGGAAAGGAAGAAGTTAAGTTATCATTACTTGCAGATGACATGTTATTCTACATAGAAGACACCCAAAACTCCACTGAAAGAATTCTAGATGTAATAACCAAATGCAGTAATGTAGCTGGATACAAAGTCGATACTCAGAAATCAATAGCATTCCTGTACACAAACAACAAACTCACTGAGAGAGAAATAAGAGAAACCACACCCTTCACAATAGCATCCAAAAAAATGAAATACTTAGGAATCAACTTAACAAAGGAAGCAAAAGATCTATTCAATGAAAATTACAGTACTCTGAAAAAAGAAATCGAAGAGGATCTCAGAAAATGGAAAGACATTCCGTGCTCATGGATAGGAAGAATAAACATTGTGAAAATGGCCATTCTCCCAAACTTATTATCCAGATTTAATGCAATTACAATCAAAATACCATTAGCATGTAAAGAAATCTTTCCTAAAATTCACCTGGAACCAGAAGAGACCTAGAATAAAAAAGGCAATTCTAAGCAACAAAGGCAAGGCAGGAGGCATCACGATCCCTGACTGAAGTTATACTACAAGCTACTGTAATAAAATCAGCATGGTACTAGAAGAAAAACTGACCTGAATATCAATGGAATAGATTAGAAGATATAACCTCAACTACAAACACACTCAGCCACCTTATCTTTGACAAAGTTGCCAAATGTTCACTGGAAGAAAGATAGCCTCTTTAATTAGTGGTGCTAGAATATTTGGCTTTCCATATGGTGAAAACTAAAACTAGACCCATATCTATCACCAAGCACTGAACTAAAGTCAAAATGGATCAAAGATCTAAATATCAAAACAGAAACACTAAATTTGCTAAAAGACAAAGTAGGTAGAAATCTTGACAATATAGGGATAGGCAGAGAATTCATAAACAAAAAGCAAACTGCATGGGAAATAGTTCCTAGATCAACAACTGGGATCTCGTCTTATTAAAAAGTTTTTACATGTCAAGTGAAATCTCCAACAGAGTGAAAAGAAAACCCATGAATTTGGAAAATATCTTAGTCAACTGTCACTCAGGCAAAGTACTCCTATCTAGCACATATAAAGAGTTAAAAAACATCAGGCCCCCAAAAGACTCAGTCCAAAAATGGTGTCTGAGATGAATTCACACTTCTCAGCTGAAAAAATACAAATGGCAAATAAATACATGAAAAGATGTTCAGCATCAATGGTCATTCAAGAAATGCAAATTAAAACAACACTGAGAGTCCACCTCACTCTTGAAAGAATGGCCAAGATCAAGAAATCCACCAGTAACGAATGCTGGAGGGGCTGTGGGCAAAAAGGAATTCTTTTGCACTGTTGGTGGGAGTGTAGGCTGGTGCAACCACTGTGGAAATCACTGTGGCAACTCCTCAAAAAGCTAGGATTAGAGATTCCATCAGCGGTCCTTCTTCTGGGCATTTTCCCAGAAGAATTGAAAACATCGTACCACAGTCATATATGTGCACCCATGTTTATAGCAGCACAATTTGTAATAGCCAAATCTTGGAAACAACCCAAATGCCCATCAATTGAGGAAGTGATAAAAAAGATTTGGTATTTTTATACAATGGGATATTACTCAGCTATAAAGAAGGATCAGATTGAGACTTTTATAGGTAAATGGACCTGACTTGAGACCGTACTCATAAGTGAAACAAATCAAACTCACATGTGTAAACACCGTATTGTCTCCCTAGTGTAAGAAACTGAAAGAATAAATAAGATCCAAAATCTTCAATAAATATTATGAAAGAGTAAGAAACTGCTCAAAGGGGAAAAAATAACTCAGGGAAAAAGAGAAAAGAAGGAAGGGAAAAGAAAAAAGATATAAATTTGTATATATACACGTAAGATAGCTAAGATGATTGTACTACTAATTCTGTTAGTAATACTACTAATTTTTGGGACAAAACAGTTAACTCTCATAGGATTAGATCAATTTTTCATGTCTATATCTGGTAATCTTAGTAACTGTTTTGAAGATAACTATTCAAAATAACAACCTTTGTTAAGTTCCTACCACTTTGTTTTGAAAGCCTATATTGTTATTGTTTTGGGTTCTTTGTTACTGTTTTTTATTTTTCTCTTTTGTCCCTTCTTTTTCTTATATTTTTTTTGTTTTATTGTTCCCTCTTTGAAGTAAAATTTTAAAAAACTCACAAGTGGAAATATGTGATGATTTTTAAGAATATATCATAATTTTAATTGTTGGCTATCATTTCATATTGTAAATCTGGCATTCTCTGTTGCGAGGGTCTTAGCTTTTTGTTTATAATTTTTCTGTTCCAATTGGAAAATTGAAATGTCATTTTTATAAAATGGTGTTTTAAATAAAGAAGAAATAAAATATTATAATTATGTTTAAGGAAATTATTTTGAATAAAGGCATCAAAATTGATGTCTTTTAAAATATTTTTCTGTTATTATTGTAGGAATTAATCATAGACTATCAAGAAATAAACGAATGCATAAACTCAAGATCATCAAAACCCTTCTTTTGAGACAGTTCCTGAGCAAAAAGCACCTAGGCAGTTTCAGCTGCTATTAAATGTGCAGGACACCATACATAAATATCAGCTAAAAATGGAAGAAAGACATAAATGTAATACTAGAGGCTATGAAACTGCTTGAAGAAAACTGGAGAAATGCTTTAAAACATTTCTCCTGGGCAAGTGTTTTTTGTTTTGCTTCTTTTTATTTTTGTAAATATGTCCCTAAAAGCACAAACAACAAAAACAAAAGTTGATAGATGAATTACATAGAATTTAGAAAGCTTCTGTACAGCAAGGAAACATCAATAGAATGAAGAGACAACCAAAAGAATGGAGACAATACTTGTGTATTATTTACCCAACACAGGGTTAATACCCAGATATAGAAGGAATTCAAGCACTTGAACTGCAAATAACCAAATATCCAGTTTGAAAATTGGCAAATGACCGGAGTAGATTTTTGTCAAAAAAGCACGTTCAGATGGCCAAGAAGTATTTGAAAAATTCCCATCATTACTAATCATCAGAAACCACAATGAGATATCTCACTTCAATTAAAATGGTTTTTTTCAAAGAGACAAAAATCATATGCAGTCTAAGATACAATTACATGTAAATTAAATGAAAATTAAATGTAAATTAGCATACTGATTATGGAGAATATTATGGCAGAGCATCAAAAAAATAGAACTGTAACTGGCATATGAGACAGTAATCCCACTACAAGGCAACTATCCAAAGGAAATGAAAGTCAGTATGTAGAAGAAACTTGTGTTTATATAGCACTATTCACAATAGTCAAGACAGAATAAACCTAGACATCCATCAGTGGATGAATGAGTAAAGAAAATACTAAATATATACTTATGTATATGTATATATATGCAATATATATGTTAAATATACATACATATATGTGATGTTTCATAAAAGAATGAAATTCTGTCATTTGCAATGTAGATGGAAATGGAGGACATTATTCTAAGTGAAATAAAACATAGAAAGACAAACACTGCATTTTCTCATCTATATGTGGAAGCTAAGAGTTGGTTTGATTGAAGGAGAGAGTAAAACAGTGGTTACCAGAACTGGAGATGTGTGGAGGAAGGAGAGATGGAGAAAAAATGGTTAGGGGCTTCAGGGGTACAGTTGGATGGGAGAAATAATATTCTACAGCACAGTGTAACAACTATAGTTGACAATAATCAGCTCTATATTTCAAAATAACTGGTGGAAAGATTTTGAATTTTCCTGATGCAAAGAAAGATAAATGTCTGAGTTGCTATCGGTAAAATGTACAGGGAACTCCAAGGTTATCTGGTCAACTCCCAAATCTCTACTTTGCTAGAATGGAAAACCCATGGCTTTCACCTTAACAGCTGCCTTTGTGAAAGCTCAACTAGACCAAAAAGACAAAGCTACAGAAAATAGAGCAGAGTCAGATGAACCATTGTGTGTTGAATTTAGGATTTTCCACCGTTATTGTCATTATTGTAGGAATTAATCATATAATATCAAGAGATAAATGAAAACCTAAACTCAAGATCATCAAAACCTTATTTTGAGACTGATTCTGAGCAAAAGGCATGTAGGTGGTTTCAGCTCTTCCACACATCAAATGATCAAAACATTTGATATGGTGTAAAGGTAGAGTCAGCCAGGAAAAAAGGAATCACCTCTAAAGAAAAGTATTAGTGTTCTTGCTAGTAACTTTGCAGTTTGCTATGCTAAGACCTTAACTAACACAACAATCTTTTACTCCTGAATACTGTTTTCTTGCTAATGTGCATTGCTAGAATTTGTGTTTGTTTGAAAAAAATTGTTTATTGTAAAAAAAATTTTTTTTTGTGAGGATAAATGTATAGTGATAATGAGCTAGCTAGTTTTTAATAAAACTAGTTTGAATTTACCAGTTCTATGGAAACAGAATACTCCATCCGAGTCACACAAGTCTGAGAACTGTTGTAACAGCAAGACATATTGTTGAACTTACTAGGAACAGTAAAAAGAACATAAAACAAAGGCATTCTAAAAGTCTCACTAGGTTAAACAAAAGGATACTAAAAGACTCCCTAGTGTACCCAAGTTCTAAGACAGGTGAAATTAACCATGCTGTTTGAACTTAAAATATATGAATTTATATAGTATGTGCTTTCTTGTATTTGACTGCTTTGACACAGAATTACGTTTGTGACAATCACTAATGTTACATGGCATTATGGCTTTTTCATTATTTTGATATATTAATTCATTCCACTAGTATTTGTGCTGTTTCCATTTGAGGGTTATTGCTACCGTTGGGGCTGTTACATACTATTATAACTATGAAATATTCATGGATGTCATTTGGTGAACATATGCACATTTAAGAAAGCAAGCAAGTCACAGAAGGATTAAGTGCTTTGTTTAATATTATCAAAAGATGACATTTTTATAAAATATCTTCAGTTTCTATAACATAATGGCAGCCCATGATGATGGATTAATATCTTTAATGAGACCGATTGTCTTAGGAATGAGAGTTATATTAAATGCAAACAATCTAGGATGACAAGGATCAAATATTTTTGTGACTTTGTACCTCTTGGTAAAAACACCAGTATCTGTGTCCAGCTTTCTTTACTAAAGTTAAAATTACAGTAATTTTTAAAATATAATTATGCTTTGAATTTTCATGCAACTGTAAAAATGTTTATGAACTATTTGAAATAACAGTTTTAAAAGTGTATTATGAAACTGCTGATATCTTATCAAACTATGAACAAATAGATAGAAAAAGATTGAAAGTAAATAAGTATTGATGTTTACTCTCATGTGACTTGAGAGACATGAGTACACTTTGACTTTTTTTATATTTCCCTAATTTTGTGAAATAATTATTTATTGTTTTAAAGTGGAAACACATTAATGGAAATTATTATGTTCAGTTTGAAAAAAGCCACTGAAAATACTATTGAGAAACAAATAAATGTTCAATCAGCTAACATCAATTAATATAATATGAATGCACTTAAATACACACTATCAATAGAATTTTAATGATTATATGATATTTAGGGCTAAAGTATCTCAGGAGTTTTATTTTCAGTAGTGGTGCTAAGGATATTGTGAAAGTTAACACTAAATATGCTAACATACAGGATAAATAAAGATCTCTGCCAAAATGATAAACTGAATTAATGTTTTTGTCTTGAGTAACGAAAGGTATATTTAAAGTAGAATTACATCTGCTTCAGTGATTATAACCATGGGTTTTCCACTTTGTCTAAATCTCTATGGAGAAATAAAGCTTATAGTTACATTGCTTTCATCCTCTGAGTTTTATGTAACTTTGTTTTCATAAAATATTCCCATGCAACCTAGAGAAATAATAAAAGATTGCTTAAAATAAAGCATGTGTTTATGTGGGTCTGCCTGTCCATCACTTCTAGATCCAGGTGAAATCTCGCACCAAATTGATTTCAGAGCACGATAACTCATGTAGAAACATTTCCAGACTCACAAATTCTGGAGAATGTAAGAGTAAAAAGGAACCCAGTAGTTGAGCATCATTAAGAACTACATTGACATGGATATTTTGCAGGGATTATGGGCTTCATGTTTCCTGTAATAAGTTAGAATACCCTTGCAATACAGATCTGACTTGTCATGATTCACTAACGTGGCACTCTACGCTTGCAGCTCCTTCGGGCACATTCTAATTTTCGTAGGTTAGAAAAGAAAACTCTCCAACCGTTTTAAGACTGTTCATCACTTTGCAAAATGTCAACCTTCTGAGCCCATGCATGGTCTTTTCAATGGATAGGGAGTGGCATGTTAGTCACAGATACTTTGTCTTCTGCTGGTTCGCGTGAAACAGAGGTCCAAAGAAACGATGTGATGTGAGTAAACAAATCTTGATAGGCTTATTTTACTTTTTCATATATTCACTCAACAAAGACTTTCCTAGTACTGTGTCATGTGTTGCTTTCAGTGCTGGAAACGTGGCTGTGAACAAAGCAGGCAAAGTTCTCCCCTCCTGAAGCTTATAGTCACCAGTATTGTCATTGTGGAGGCTCCTCAAAAGTTTTTAACACCCCCAAAGACTAGGCTGTCTTAGGTACTAGAAGTCTTTGAGTTAACCTAGCATCATCAGCCCAGCATCTTTTGAAATCTAATTCTAGGCACAGGTGCATTAGGATCACTTGAAGCACCTTTTTAAAAATCTGGACCAGCCTTTCTAAGGAAAAGCCTGGAAATCTGCATTTGTTAAACAAGGACCTCAGCTGCTTCTTCACATGGAAATTTAAAAATCTCTTTCAGGCATTTGTGTCTAACATTTATTATGAGGAAAATAATGAAGCACAAAATATTTAAACTCAGAGTGACTTGTATACCTTGGGACTGAAAACAAAATTGAGTTGCCACAAAAGTGCTGGGCTTACCATTGTAACACTCCATATTAGGAAAGAAACAACTGGAGACCCATTTCATTAATGATTTCCAGGTCACAGATTGAAAATTGTAATAAAATGTGCTTAACAGGCTGTTTCAATACTCCACTGTTTCATCATTTCTCTTTTTCCTATAAATGTGTAGATATTTTTGTGTTGACCTTTTTTTCCTTACCAAAGAATATTTAGAAATTTTTTTTCCTGTCAGTACTATAATGGTTGAGCTATGTTCCTAATCAATTCTCTTTTGCTGACATTGGAAGTAAATAAATAAACAAAAGTCACAGATGGAATACCTACAATTAAAACTATAGTTATAGTACTGATATGAAAGTTCCCTTTAGAAGCAATATATAAAAGAGTCACAGCTGTTACCAGAACTGTTTTGCAAAGAAATATGAAATCAGCTTGATAATATTTAATGCCCTTTAAACATCTGTTATAAGGGCTTCTTTATTTTTTTTGAAATTTCTAAAAACTGAAGAAATTATTAGAAACTACTTGCTAGTCTAAGCACTACTAGTTTCATATCTAGTGAAATATTTTAGAACTCTTACTTCTATCCTTTCTCTCAATAGCATCAGTCAAATTAAGCACTGAGTATATCACATCAAACCAAGCACTGAGAAAAGAAAGTTCTCTATTTCTACTTCCCTAGCCCCCAAAATGACCACCCTTAACAGAAAACCATATTCATTAAACTCTTGAAATCAAGTAAATTCTGTTGCCTTTGGGTACTCTCTTCCTAGACATTCTTAACACTGATATTCCATCAAAAATCATTCTCAAAACCTTTAAGTTCCTGAAAGCTGAACTACTGACTTGAAATATTTTTTCCCACTATTTTTCTTCTCTTTTTTACACCTCATAATCTTTGAAATCACACCTGATAATTACAGATCCAAGAACCTTTTCCCCACTGCCATCAGGAGTTATTCCCTCTTCTACCCTCAGCTCTCTGGACACAGGCTTCTATATCAACATACCTCGCCCTGTGCACCCTCTTACTGTCACCTCTGCAAAAGCCACAGTTGGTTCTCTGTAGTCACCCTCTTAGGGCCATTGTGAAGGCCACAATCAAGCTTCTGATGAGCTGAAATGCTCTGGTATATAAAATTTAGGGGGCAAAACTGCAGCATCTGGAGGTGTTTGATCTGTTTCCTTCATTGTTTTAGTTTGTGTGCTTTGTCTTTCTAATTGGGAATCAGTATTCGAACACTAGGAGTTTGTTCCCAGCATATGAATCTGGGATTCTGGCTGTTTGTAGAAATTAGAAGATATTGATAACCAGGCCCAGTGGGCCAGATTCAAGGAATAGCGATCCTTTTAATAGAACAGCAACATTTTTTTCACTTAATTTCCTTCACTTATTTGGTGCTGGCTTCTGTAGTTATTAAAATGTGTGTCCCACTCACTGGTTTGAATTCCACATGCCTTACAATGGAGGACAAGTCATTACATATGTAACTCAAAAAAGTATCTTAATCTATGTGTCAGTCTACTCACCTATGTTCTTAGTTTCTCTCCTTCAGAAACCTTCTGTCCTTCCTAAATGTCAAGTTTCCTTGTGCTTATCCACCCAGCACTGTGATTATTCACATGTGTGTTGACATCCTCAAATCTTTGGAATAAGATTGTATCTTCTTCACCTCTGAATGTTACAAACCGCATAGTGGAGGTCCAAAAAATAGTAATGTATTTATTAACTTTGGTATGGTGGAGTCTACATGATAGTGCTGTGTAATTCTCAGATTAAATTACTTTCTGTCCCATATTATAGTGTAACGAGAGAAATGGAAGTTACTGTCAGGAGTATAAGATAATCCAGTGGAACTACTAAGCGAGTTCAAGGTCTTCCTGGGGAGACAGAGCATAGGATAAGAACTGTCTAACCTTGTGCTACTGGAACCTTAATATGCATCCAGATCACCTGGGATCTTACTACTAAACTCCTGATCCGGATTGGCCTGGGAGGATGCATTTCTAACAGACTCTAAGGCAATGCCTATACTGACACCTTGAGCATCGCTGACTCTAACCGAGTACTTGGAGTTGGTTAGGTGGTGCGCTGCTCTCCACGGGGCACACTGCAGTCTGAAGGTGAAGAGGCATTCCACGAGTTAATGTTAGTTGTAATTATTCAGTGTGCCAAGAACTTAGTACCAGGCTCTGGTTAGAGAGTTTATAATGGGCCAGCAAATTTCCTTTGTGTAGTACACATGCGACTTTACATATTTAGGAAGCACTCACTTAGAAAAGAAAGTGTGCACATAAAAGAAGGTCCTTTGATTTCAGTTCAAGGGCAAGCCATCTGGCCCTCGCCTTGTGTAGCAATCAAGCTAATAGTGCCAGTGGCTTTATTGGAGAAAGCATAGAATACCACTTTAAAATCTGTTCAAGGGCTATTTTTAGACTCTGGCAGCACAGGACTGGAGTGTTTATTTCATGTTTAATGCAACCTTCCACTTCAGACCAAAATTGTTTCTTTCCCTGTACTGAGTTTCTATCAAGTCTCTCAAGAAACACTGCCAGCTTTGCATATCCCTATCATCTAAGATGATTAACTGTTTAGAACTGAAAAGCCTTGGAAATGCAAATTCCACCACAGGTCCCTGGTGGCGTAAAAAGACAACTCAAGTAAAAGGTTTCCAGATGCTTTAGCATTATGGTCTTTATGTCCGCAAAGCAAGGGAGGATCCTAAACTGGCCCAGTTGGCAAAAAGTCATAGGGAGGAATATTTGGCAGATTACTTTCCAAAAACCTGCAAAGGACCCTGCGTAGTTGCTGGGGAGAATACATTAGTACGGCTCTGCTAAGCCACAGTTCATCTCCACCCAGCTGCCTTAGCAGAATGATGCCTGGTGGGGTCTCTTGTTTTTGAATCCTTTTATACTTCTAGTCTATTTTACAATCTTGAAATGATTTTTTTTTTTGGCACAAAAGTTTAGAGTATGAGTGCAGCTGTATCTGTTAATGCAAATCAATGGATCTTATTACATCACAAGAGTGTGGTTTTGTGTCTTTATTAGTAATACTGAGAAGAACTGTCAGATTTCTTACCATAGCATATACTACCTGGAGTTATTTTCTCTTTACCCCTGAGCAATTTAGTCACTTCTCTTTCTGACAATCACTTAAAATACGTCTTCTGTTTTATCACAAGAGAGACATTCAAGTTTCTTCTCATTTCTAGCTTTCAGTCACAAAATCTATAAAAATGGTGTTGCTGTAGAACAGAGAAAGAGTTTGAATTTTGAGCAGGTGTCAGGCTGTTTATTTGGTTTCCCCATATTGCGTAAGGCATTTCAGCATCTAGGATGTATTAATCCCAAGGTATACTTGGCATCTGTTGAATACACATATTTAGCATTGAAATAGCAATTTGTGTTTTCAAAGTGTTTTGTGAACGTTAATTAGCATTTCTTCACAGCATTCCTAGGAGATGGGTCAATATCATTATCACCATTTTACAGATTAGAAAAGTGGGATGACAGAAGCTGAGTTATCAGAATGAAGAAATATAACAAGTCACAGGCAGCCAAGAATGAATTCATGGCACCAGCCTGAGAGATCAGATGTATTGTGCTCTCTGAGCATTAGCTCCTCTCCACTGAGCGCTCAGAGGGACTCCTTATTCATAAATGCAGAGGAAGCTTTGCTCAAGCAGCATAGAAACAAATTATTAGAGAATTTAATTGATTACTACATGAACTGAGCTGGCTATGTGTAAACAAATTTCACAACCCAGAGAGCTACTGACTGAAACTGTAGGGTTAGGGGTTGTTTGTTTGTTTTTCAGCACCCATCTCTATGACAATAGCATGGAAACATTTAACAGCGGTAAAGTATTTTTTTATTGAATATTCTTGTATTAAGTATTCTAAAAAAAGCCATTTTAGAATCCTTAGTTGCTATCATAGCTCTAAGGACATATTATCATGCCTAATTTGGGGATTAACAACTGAGGTTTGTGGACTAAATTCCTTTTCTAATGATTATTTGGGTGATTTGAGGTGAAACTTATATTCAAACATAAGTTCATGGATGAGTTGTCATCCCCAAATACACAGATGATGAGGACAAAGGAGCCACTCAGCAATAACTTCCATGATGTCGATTTTAGTCTCTCTGTCATCACTCTGTCCTTTCTGCCAATGGCTGGCATAAAGATACAGATGTCAAATGCCTCAAGTTTAAAAACTCCATGAAAAGTAACAGCCTATGTGTTAGTTAAGGATCTACTGTATTTTTTTTAAAGGTCAAAGTAATAAACCAAATACAGTGGTGCGCTCGTCAAGCTGTGCCTGGACTGCTACAGAGGTTTAGTTTTAGATTTGATACACTAAGAAGTGCAAAGTCTAGCAGAAACATGTTTATAGGAGAGAGACTAGAATGCTAATAGGACCTACTTAAATCCCCTGGCAGTCAACCAAAGTCTTGAAGGGAGGTCATATAGCAGAAAGAATAGAATCTGAGTTAGCACTACAGTACTAGGAGTTAGAATTGGCACCATCAGCTAGAGTTAAAGTGCTAAGCATTTTAATTAGTAGATAATTTTTTCTGAGTCATAACTGGCTTAAAAATAGGTCAACTGAGCCGGGAGTCGTGGCTCACGCCTGTAATCCCAGCACTCGGGAGGCTGAGACAGGCGGATCGTTGCGAGTTCGAGACCAGCCTGGGCCTACAGAGTGAGCTCAAGGCCAGCCTGAACGGCATAGTGAGACCCTGTCTCAAAAACACCAGGGCCGGGGATCTAGCTCAGCGGCCTAAGCGCCTGCCTGGCAAGCGCAAGGTCATGAGTTCAATCCCCGGTGCCGCCAAAAAAAAAAAAAAAAATAGGTCAACTGAGCAGAGGTGCTAATTCCTAATCATCGAAGTTGCTTGTAAGGTATAATGAGTGACAGAAACGTGTCTTTGTAGCCTTACCTACCAGAGTTGCAACCCCAAGACTACCATTGCTTGGATGTTCTCTTGTAAAAAACAAACACAAAAACAAAAAAATGAAAACCAGCTAACATCAAGGCATACCCCTCACTAAAGTACTTGATTTCGAGTAAGATGCAGATCATACATACTTAATGTCAATTTCCTGATGTAAGAGGCATGCGGAAGAATGCACTTAACCACAGAGGACAACCTTTGATACTAACTTAGGGGATTACTCTGGAAATGAATTTTGTAAACGGTGATATTTCAGCATATGAAGGAAGGTATAGATCAGCTGAAAGTTTGCCCCAAAGTTTTTCTAGCAAGTCTTTTAAAAATATTACTGGAATGTAAAGATGAAAGGAAAAAGCTGTAGTCAGAAGGATTTTCAGTGTGTTAGAAACATTATTCCTTAATTCTATATGAAGATACTTAAAAGCAAGTTGCATACACAAGTTGTCCTTGAGACCATTTTAAATTTAGTTATAAGCTCTTTTCTTTCACATCTTATATCTTGGCTCCTTTGTCCTCTTCAGTCTTTCCAGTTGAGGCATCACAATAAGTGAAATAAAAGCCTGAATGCAATATTCGGTGTGCAATGAATTTTCTCTGTAAAAGGGCAAATTAAGCCTAACAACTTTAAACAGTTGAATTAGCATATACTAATTATTCATATCTTGCCAAATTTGTACACATGACCAAACATGGAGTGGGGAGAGATTTAGGATACTGATAACACTTTAAAGAACAACAGCAGAAATAGACATCAGTATTGCGCATCAACCACGAAATGCGTCTGAGGTAGTCTTGGCAGAGCTCACCGCGGAACACCATCTTGGTAGGAGCACCTATCGAATATGACACAGACTGTTTCCAGCTAAGCGCTCCTAAAAGGAGAAATTTTTTAAGGAGATCAAAGGCAGAACAAAGGTTTGAAGAAAAAGAAGATAGATGTTACTGGAGACACACTCTTTTAAGACTCATTAACATCATGTGAAGTTGATTCCATCTTAGACAATTTCTGTCAAATTTTACATTCCAGTTTGGATCTAAATCTGGAGCAGATTGAGTATTTGCATCCTATTTTTATTCATAGAAAGATTATGTAAGTTGGAACCACAGATTTACTCATTTCAACCAATCAGAGTTAAATTGGGAACGAGCAAGTGCCTTGTCCATCTCATTCCTGATACCTGCCTTATTTAGAAGTTACAATGTGAGAAGCCCTTTCACCTCTGGCCACCAGGGCTTCTGCAGCACTCATTCTCATTTGTAACTAAGGAAATGCCTTTTTTCCATCAAAGACTCATGCTTCTCATGCGTGGGGATCATTTCATTCTCAGAATACTGTTTCCTCTCCTTTTAAGTTCCTTCATTCACCTATTGCTTTACTCTTTCCTTTCAAAGTCTATTAAACTTTTTGCTGGGTACCTCCTTTGTGTTTTTCTGGTATTTTCTATACTTGCAGATACTCCTTAGTTTTGAGCTAAAGAGGGTTTCAATTCTTATATAGACTGTGACTTTGGTCAAAAAAATAAAAACCATTAATCTAAGACTTTGTCTTCTGAAAAGAAAGTTCCAAAGAGGCAGAGACAAGGAATTCTTTGTATTCGAAAAAAAAAAAGAATTTATTTACTGTATATACTCTACAATGTTTTCATTTTCTTTTTTTCTACAAAAATCTTTCAAAGTATGTTGTAAAGTATCCCTATTTTTGAAAGAGAGAGAGTGACAGAGAGAGATTCTCTAGTAGTCTTTAAAGTTTTATATGTTTACATATAGAATATTAATAGTTTAGGTTTTACGTTTGTGGATGTGTTTTAGATTAGGAAACAAATATATTTTTCCTAAATTATAGATAACTGTCATGATATATTTCTTAATTCATTTTCCCTTTGCCCTCATTTATAGGACTATTTCTGAATTGCTCATTTTATTCTATTGATCAATTTGTAGATTTTGTACAATTACCACACTATCTACATTGCTCTAAGAATTTGATGTTCTCCTTTACAAATTTAGTTTTGATGAGTTTTCTGTGACCAAACTGGATCTTTTAAGAAAAGCTTATGTTTCACTTTTAAAACTAGATTTCCTGGAGTTGCATGTATTAAAGAACAGGTATTTTATTTAATTAACTTTAAAACTGAAGCTCCATTGAGGATTGTGATAAAGTTTGTAGTTTCTCCAGTGCTTGCTTTTACATTGGTGTGGATGTTTTAGTGTATAATGATCATACAACTATTATGAACTTGTTATAATAAAAAAATACTTATTCCATTCCTTTACCACTTTAAGCTTTGATTTTTTTTGTTACTTGAATAACCTAAAGTATCCTTGTATAATGTTTCAAACTTAAACCAGAAAGGGCTTTTGTTTCATTATTATTTTGTCAATTGCTTTTCCTTCGCAATAGATCCCATACAGACACTACTTTGATTAATAAATGCCATTCATTGATTGATTGAGACATTTAAAAAGTTAAACATTTAAACAGTTAAACATTTAAACATTTCTTCATCTTTTCTTTTAAACTGTTTATTTAAACAACGTGTCATAGATATCTGTATCTTAATAGATTCACGCAAGTGTTCTCTTTGATCTTTATTCTATTCAATCAGTGCAGAAGTTATCGTGAAAAAGGTTCTATGCTCACACAGCTGTTTAACACACTTCAGCCTAAGGGCCTTCCTTGTAAAATCAGCTGCTTCCTAATATTTCTTCTTATAAAGCCTTAAAATGAATTCCCCAGATTCCTATTTTTGTATTTATCTATTTTTTTTGGTAGTACAGTTCCCATAATTCTTCCTCCAAGTAGTAGTTTTGAAATAGAGCTTTGATGACTTCCAAGAAGGAACTTGTGAGGTGTGATAAAAAAGCCACATACCAATGGTAGTGTGTATATCACAAGACAGAATAAATTTACATAGCTTATAATCAACACAGATCTAAACTCAGGTGATGTGAATATAGCAATATTGTGTCTCCTCTAGGTAATTGCAATTACCCTCAAGTTTATTTTGCCATCAAACAATTTTTCAATCAGTGTAACTTGTGCAAATCAGCATTTTCAACTATAAATTATTTAATTCACTTATCCTATACTTTTAAATTCCCAACTGTACCTGACCTCTGAAAAAGAGTTCAAGGAAAGGGAAAGATAGCATGGATAGAAGACATATGGAAGACAAAAGGAACATCTTTTGTTTTTCTCAACAAAAGCTAAATGTGAGATTAGACTAAATGTATTAGCAAGATACATAGTTTTATTTAATAGAGAAATAAAATATTTGTTAAAAGTATATTTTATTCTGGTTTAATTTTTTCATTTTCAGAGAACTCCAAGGCTTATATAGACACTATTTTAGCAAAACCACTATTTTAGTGAAATAGGTACCCTCACATTGCATTTCTCCCCTCAAATGATACATGATAGACTTTGAGATTCACTTCCAACATATCATTGTACTCTCCCTTCAGATTTGGGATCTTTCTCAATGTGGGCCCAACAAGCTACTTCCATTTGTCCTACATCCTCTCTAAAAAAAATCTATTTGTTTTTCTTAAAATAACATAGTTCTTTTTCTTCCTTATTAAAGTCATGATCATTTAATCAGCATTTGTCATCCTTAATTATCCCAGCACTAGTCAAATTAAGCTAAATCAAAATTTTGTTAGTACCTTTGCCAAATAAACTTACAAGTTAGCTGTTGTGGAGGGTTCAAAATAAATAACAAAGTGATTATCAAATTAACTGTTACGGCTTGTATCTAGATGTTCTCCCAAAGCCTCATGTGCTCATAGGTAAGGAGTTTCGAAGGTGGCTCTATTTGAGAGTGTAAATGTGGATTAATGGAGTGATTCTTGAATTAAGGATGTGGATAATGGAAACCCCACTCTGGGTTTGGGTGGCACCAATCAATAGGATTATAGCCTCAAAGGAATGAATATAAATGGACAGAGAGAAGGCAAGGTTGCTGCTGCTACTTACTGCTCACTGCCTTCTGCCTGCCACACCATGAACTCTTTTCTTCTCTATGCTACCCCTCTGCTATGCCATTTTGCTTTGGAGTCAGCCAGGATTAAATATCCTACAAACTGTGAGCTGAAATAAGCCTTTTTTCCTTTAACTTTGGTTGTCAGGTATTTTGTCTCTGCCACAAGAAAAGTAACTAAGGCATTAATCAAATAAAGATTTTATTGATAAAATAATAAATTACAAAGCTAAGTATTATAGTAAACATCACACTATTTGATAAAATGAACTCTGTAATACCTTCCAAAGAGTAAAGGAGTCCTGGAAGTAGAAGTTATATCTCTATGGTCAAAAAATATCTGAGTACATAAAAGAGTAGCATTTGAATTAGGAAGGTTGTTCAAGAAAGAGCAAGGTGGTTGAATGCATTGATTTTTCAAACATTTTCCCCTCTCATGTAACATTTTCTTCAAGTGAACTGTAACTTGAAAATCTAATATATAGTAGCTTAAAGCAGAACTGCTCTGAATGAAGGGAAGGAATGGGGCTCTGGAGTCCTGTTAATATGTCTTCTCGGTTTCTCCTTAGCCTCTGATTTAGCGTATGGAAAATCGCTCATTTTCAACTATAACTTCTGTCATATCTTTGATGCATTAGTATCTGATCCCATAGTAGAGATATTTGTAATAATTCAAATTTACACCAGAGTTCAGGTAATAAGAGGAAGAAATAAAGTGAGAATGAGGGAGCAGTTATTAAAAAATGACATAAAATTGATTGAGACACTAGAAAGAGCAGGAAAGGAAAAGTCTAAGAGGTTGCTGCAGTAATGAGTATATTCATCAAGAAGAAAAACAATTGTATGAAGTAGAAAATTGGAAAATCAGAAGAAGATATTGTATTTGTTTCTTTGTTTTAGTATGTAAAACAAGAATTTAAGAACAAGATTTATTGTGATTGTCTCTTTAAGTATCTTTTCTGAAAATCTTGCATCTATTCAGATGCATGCAATATGCACCAGGGCTTCCTTCCAAGACAGCCAAGCCTTAATCATTCACAGAATGCAAAACATTAGAGGCAGAAACAGGAAAACACACAGTACTCACCTTCAGAAAACTTCTAAATTGGGGGTGAGGGAATATATCTAGATGAATTTTAATAATGCAAAATTAACTCTGGGTTAAATAGTGTGCAAAAAATATTATCTAGTATCAGAGAAACGTATACTTGTCTTGATCTGCTCCAAGAATGTGTGCCTGAGGCAGTGACATTTAAAACACTAACAGTAAAGTAGGCAAAGTTGTATTAAGACATGGGAAAATATCCCAAGAAAAAGGGCGTACAAAGGCCCTAACAAGGGGTCAATATAGTTAGAGCATATGGTGTGAAAGCTAAGAGAGAAAGTTGGAGAGAAATGCTGAGACAAGCCACTAAAAGTTCTTTATTCTCGGATCATTGAGTGGTATTGAAAGGGTCAGTGAGAGCCATAGGATCACATTTGAATCTTGGAAATGTGACTCCTTGCATCACAGAGAACTGA
>RJWT010006405.1:0-29135 GCA_004365215.1 Cuniculus paca | reverse complement strand
CAGAGTCATTATCTTTTCCTGCTTTTGGTTACTCATTGGACATCTGTAGATTCAAGTGCAGCAAAAATCAAAAACATTCTCTAAGTACCTCTTACAGTATCATGTTGGAGGTTAGGTTTGTTTTTTTTTTTTTAGGCAGAGTCTCACTATGTAGTTTAGGTTGGTCTTGAACTCATTAGGTATCCCAGATTGGCCTCAAATTGTGGTGATTCTCCTGTCTCAGCCTCCAGAGTGCTGTGATTATAGGCATGTACTACCACACCTGTCTTGGAGGCTTGGATTTCAACATGAATATTGGGTGAAACGTAAATATTCAGGCTATAGCATTCTGAATTCTAAATATTTATATAAAAACAAGCAGATATTTATTCCAAATACTTTCAGGTTCTACATTAGTGACTTCATTCAAAACATGTTTTGTTTGACAATATTTTTATGGTACAACATTTGTCATAAGTGCGTCTAGGCTGGGAGTGCTGAGACATGCCTCTAACGCCACTACTCTGTGAGGCTGAGGCAAGAGGATTGCAAGTTTGAGCAACTTTGGACAACCTAGGTACATTCTGAGACCATGTCTTCAAAACAGGGAAAAAAAAGAAAGGGGGAGAATGTATCTCAGTGTGAAGACCATTGGTTCAGTCCCCAGAACCACAAAAAAAAAAAGTTGAGTCTAATCATTAGTCTTTGCTTTATTTTGTCAACCTTTAGGGCTACAAAATTGCAAGTCATTAATTTTCCTTGAAGCTTGGGGCAGAATAAAATGTATCCAGGGAAATATAACAATTTGACTTGGAGTCTTTTTGCACATGTCAAGATAGGCAAGGCACAGTTCTACTAAGAGGAAGGTGAACAGTTTATGGCAGATTGTGCTCCTGCAGCAACAAATTTTTAAAAGGCCACTCGAATTACAAAAGTCTTATCTTTAAAGCCATTAGAGATCTATGGAAGCAATGGGACACTGTGATCTAAAATTCCAGGGGGGCAGAAGTTTTTGAGATGAACTGACAATTGCCAGACACCCTCTCCCTTTTTCTTGGCAATAGGGAGGAGATTGTCTAATTCTAGACATAACATGAATATTGAGCTTAATTCAAGCAGGAAAGGGAAGGCTAAGGAGGATTTTATTGACTGAGCAAGTCTAGAGAGAAAATTGGAAACCTGAAGTGGCTTCTAACACACGCTGACTTTCTCAATAGGACTTTTGGTAGGGTCCAGGAGTGCATGCGAGGCTAGGGAGCTAGAGATAAGAACCATCAAAAGACAAAACTACCATGGATTTAGTGCAAGATTTACACTGGCTTTATTTGTGCTTCTAGATTTGAGCACCTTTCATCTCATTAAATAGGGCGTTTCAATGCTCTGAGCAGAAGAGGCTGGTTTTATAGACAGGGAAGAGCTGAAGAAGGCAGATACAAAGAACAAAGAGAAGATTTGTTTTCAGCTTTGATTTCAAAATTAATTTCCTTGTGAGTCAGGGGCAGGGAGACTGAACAATAGAAAGACAGTTGAGGGGTTCACATAGTGTACTTCAGGTAATGTTTTTGGTAAGAATGAAAGGAAGGGAACTTCACTACTGTGCCAATTGAAACTGGCCTGTTGAGGAAATTTGGCTATTATCTCTTTCTTTTGATTTCTCAGATGATAACTTAGTTTCCATTTAATGATGTGAAACTTTAGTATAAGGGACTCCATGTTTTGCTGTTAGTCTGGTCTGTTGGGGTCCAGTGTTTTGAAGCTCAGTCTTAAATGACGGTCTCCTCTCTTTATATCTAAGCAGAGAAGTGTCAGTCCAGAGGTGCTGCGGAAGAGACCTGCTGAGGTGGTCTCAGACAGAGGTCACTACGGGGTGGGGGTGGGGGGAAACAGGTGTACCCCGGTTAACCTGTTACTCGTGAAAGGTCCCTGACACTCACGGACTTAAATGCTGCTTTTGCTTTAAAAAAAAAATTGGCTTTTCACTTGGGCCTAAAAGTAAACAAAGCTTGGCCTTCACTTTGTATCTGTCTCTTTTAATACCTTAAAACTGTGAGTCAGATCTTTGCTCAGTTCCACCTATAGGCATGCTAACCATTTAGCGACTATCTAAACACTAGCAATATAAGGTTGATTAGACTTAAATATATATAACTTATCTCATTCCCCTTCAAGACTGAGGACATCAAGATAGGAGATTTATGGCGACATTCACCTGTGAAGAGGCATTGAGAAGTCTCTAGTCATTGATTGACAGGGACACTCAGCTGCCAATGGGTTTCTTGAACCTATGGTCACCTTGGATTCTAGCAGAGCCTTCACATAACTGAGACGGTCCTAAGCAGAAACAATTATCTACCTCGGGAGATAACTACTCCAGGGCAAAGCCAGAACCGAGATAATGATCAAACAGACCCCAGCTCACCACAGCAGACGCATAAGGGCTGACCTGGTTGCTTTGTTAAGGGGCCGGTCTGATCTGCTCCACCAGAGCTGCGCCTCCTTCAGCTCCGCCCTCTTCCATTCTTTTTTACTTCTAATTCTGCTGAATAAATCAGCTTGGAACTCTCACTGACGCACTCTGAAATAATTTTCTGCGACAATACATCAAAAACTTCTCTAGGCCAACTTGAAGTTCCCCAAAGAGGAATTTAGGGTGATTTCCTCGAGGCTCATCAAGTGACAGATTCTCCTTTAATTCATTTGCCAGACTGAAGCTGTAATCTGGAACGGTGAACCTTTTAGAGCTTTCAATGATAACAAGCAGTTGGCTGTGGCATTTGTATCATAGGTTCGCCACCACTGCTGTGTGATTTCAGAGCTGAAGAGCAGGGCTGCAAAGCTCTGAAAGAACGAGTTAGACCCTTGTCTTTCAGATCTGAGGAGTTAGACACCTGACGGTATCTTAATCAAAAACCCAGGAGGGCCACACCCAAAGGACCCAGCAAGGCAGAGGTTGATTAAATCTTACCTAACTGGAACTCAGCCAACCACACCAAATTCCTAATCACACAGAAGCAATCAACCTCTTACCCTGTCTACCTAACAGAAGACAACGATGAACCCTGCCTGGTAGACAATAACATAATTGGAAGCCTCTTTAGCTCTTACATGCACAATGCTTAGCATTAAATTGAGCGCTTCTGTGCAGATAACCACGATTGAAAATCAAGAGGGAAAAAAGAGGGTTGGGGTAATAGAGCACTCACCTAGCATCCACAAGGCCCTGGATTCACATCTCAACATGGGGAAAAAGAAAAGAAAAGAAAAAAGGAAGAAAGACATAGAAAGAGACCTTAGAAACAGATCTCCAACTATTATATTAGAGTACAAGGATTTTAAAGAAACTATGATTAATATTTTGAAGAAAATAGAAAAAGGACCTGGGCATGGGGTACGTGCTTGTAATCCTAACTACTAGGGAAGCTGAGGTTTGATTACTCCTTTTTTTCCAGCTGACTTAAACTGCATTTCAGCTGAGTATTTCTTTCCAAGACTAACATATTCATGATTCTTCCTCCCCAAGGTTGGCAGTAATGAACTGCTATGCTATGATAGCAGCTCATCTGAGGGACCCCAGACAGGTCTTTAGTGGATGCTATGCAGAGGTGGAAAAGCACCCCAACAAAAAAAATGGACTTTCAAATCCCCCTTCTCTTGCCCTTTCTCTGAAGCACTTGCAGAATCCCCCTCAGTCCTAGTCATAAATATCTGGGAAAATATAAAGACAAAGAAGAAATTTCTTTTTTATAAAAAGAATGTTTGGGGTAGGAACTATGAAACAAATGTCTTTAAATGTTCAAAGGATTTTAAAATGAGAGAAAGGATTAGATTTCACTTGACTCAGCTCCAAAGGGAAGAATGCTGCTAGTTCAGGTGAGAGGTTGTCATATAGATACAGAGCCTGCCAAAAAAATGTGTACACACTTCAGGAAAAGAAAAATAGTATGATGTTTTTCAACAGATGGTGTTACCCTCGCATGGAGGACCCTAGAGGATGCTGTATATCGCAGAAAACCCACTGCACTGCTGGCCCTTAGAGAAGACACTGAAAATGCATGTGCAGCAATCTCAGTGGACCAAGGTTACCCATAAATGAAGGGTAACCTTTATTTGTTTATTTATTCGCCATACTAATAAATGTGTAGAAGCTAATGAGTATCTCTCTGAGAACCTCTTGTAATTGTAGAGACTAAGGGTAACTTGTATTCACCTCATGATGTCTCAATGAGTTTAGCATAAGATATTTACACAAGTTTTCCTTTTCCTGAAATGTGTGTGTACATTTTTTTTTTGGCAGACTACATATACTATATTTCCATCCCTGGATCCTGGCTCATTACTTCCATTGCCCTGGGTATTTCCTAAGTGATCAGAATAATATTGGGGTGCTTTAGCTTACCAGGTCTCAGAGACAAAGTCTTTTTTGCCTTCCTTTCACCTGCTCCTTTTCCTTTCCAAGGCAGGACACAGAAACTAGCCTAGTTATTTCCTAAAGTGGGTCATAAAAACCGAAAACACACTCTAATCCTCATCTATTTTGAAGCTGGTACCCACAAGGAAACTGTCTCACCTACCTTATCTGGTGGTAGACCCTAAGCTGCCCATTTCAGAGGGGCCCTGCTCCACACCCATGGGGAAGGAACCCTGCACAGAGAGGCCAAGAGGAACCTGAATAGACAGGCTTTGTGGGTTTCCCCCTCAGTGCATCACCACCAGGTCCTACTCCTTTTGTCCAATCACAATTATGCATGATTGGCAAGCTACAAGTGTACCTACGCAGCACCAAAAGGGCACAGTTCAGAGAGCAAGCACGCAGCTGAACGTGTGGGGGTTCCTGGAGGGTCCAGTACCCAGGAAAAGCATGGGGGCTCTGCAACGCTTCCCCCATACCTCAACCTACCTATCTCTTCATCTGTGTTCTTTGTCTAATAAACTGTGTTTATGTGTTTGTGGTAGATATGTTTCCCTGGGTTCTGTGAGCTGCTCAAGCAAATTAACCAATCTGTGGGATCTGATGCCATGTCAGAATTGAATTCAGTCAGAGAACAGCTGGTTGGTGTCCACTGAAGAACTGCTTGCTTGTTTGCTTGTGGGGAAGAGTCCACACAGAGTTTGAGTCACAGAAGTGATCTGTGTTGTAGGTATACAGTAGGAGAAACTGAGGGTGTGTTTGAGTCCTTTTTTTTTTAAACTAACTGAACGCATGTTTGGAGGAGGGCTCTGATTGGGAGATGGATCTTTGCTCCACTTAAAGAGCTTTTTAAGAACCAGACCTGCACTTTAACGGGTTGGGGGAGTGAGTGTCTCCTCACTACTAGAGATGGCGAAGCTTGGGCTACAATGTCAGGGACACGGTAGAGAAGATCCAGGCAGGAACCACAGCGATTGCCTTGCAGCTCTCTTCCAAGCCTAACTATTCAGTCCTGTGAGAAGAAATATTTATGACCCCTAAAGATCTTTGGGGGGAAAAAAAGGCAAGAAATTTGGAAAAACACCATCCTTCATATTAATAATCTTTACTGAATTTTACATCTCTTGTCTCACTTCTTCATTGTCACAAGTTGTCTCACACAATCCCCACCATGGTACAATCTTTTACCAAATCCAGTGACTCCTTCCACTGCTTCTTCTCCTTCGACAGCTTCTGAGGCAGGTTTCTGTTTGTCCTCCTTGTATGGGTGGATGCCAAACAATTTTATTTGCACCCTTGGTTGTGTTTTGAAATCCTCTGTGTTTTCTTTGGTGGTGTAGCATTGTCAGTGGTCTAGCTTTTTCTTCTTTTCCTAGTTTCACCTTCAAAATGTTACTACAGTGAAAGTAATGCTCAGATCTTGACTGTATCTTCTCCTTCTCCTTCTTCATCTTCCTCTTCTTAATATTTGGTTGTTTTGAAACAAGGTCTTACTATGTAGCTCAGGCTAGTCGTGAACTCCCTATGTGGCCCAGGCTGGCCTTGAATTATAGTGATCCTTCAAATTTGGCCTCCCAAGTGCTGGGGTCACAAGTCTGCGCCACCATGCCTGGCCTCTACATTTTTATTTTGAGCCATAGTGTTTTTGACTACTTCATGGAAATTTTCTACATTTTCATCGTGACTTCCAACTTTTTACCTAAGATTAACATACACAGCTCACTCTTAATGTTTGGGTGGGGTGTATTTCCTATGTGCTTACTGAAGATTCCTGACTTTCTCTGTTCTTAGGGTGACTACACAACCTAGCCATTGTCCAAGGGTAATTATTAGTAGCATTTTTTTTACTTTCCAGTGGGTCCCAGTAGATCAAATAGTCCAGTTATATCCTGCGTAATGAGATTTTGGTCAACGATGGATTATGCACATGGACTGCAATATTATGAAGAAGCTGGAAAATCTCTATCACCTAGTAAGGTTTTAACAGTTGCACTTAATAACCTAATGCATACTCATGTGTTTGTAGTAATGCTGCTACAAACAAACCTACTGTGCTGCTAGTTGCATAAAAATGTGTACAATTATGTATAGTATGTAATACTCGATAATCAATGACAATGCTGTTGGCTATGTACTTATTATACTATACCTTTTGCCTCTTACTTTTTTTTTCTTTTTTGGTGTGTATGTGGATTAAACCTAGAACCTTTGGATTGAGCTCATCCTCAGTCCCTTATTTTATTTTATTTTTTAAATTTCAAGACATGGTCTTGCTAGGTCACCAAGTTGCCCAGGCTGGGCTCGAACTTGTGATTTGCCTGCCTTGACCTCCCAGAGTGTTGGGATTACAAGCATGTGCCACAATACTTGGAATTATCATTGTTTTAGAGTGTATGCCTTCTACTTAATAAAAAAAGTTTATTGTAATCAGTCTCTGTGTTTTGCTGGCAGCAGCCTCATATATGATGTGATTACTGTGTCTTTTGATTACATCATTTTCTCTTGTGCTCGACTCGATCTCCTGCTGTTTATTCAACATGGCTTGAGGAGCCACAGGCCAGTGATCTGTCTCATATGTCTATCTATCATCTGCCCACCAATAGCCTATGTGTGTGCAATAGGCACCTAAGGGTTCATGTAAGTACCTACCTGATAGGATGCTTGCATTATGTGAATTGCCTAAGGAGGCATTTCTCAGAACGTGTCTTCATTGTTCAGCCACCCATGACTCTATTTTAGCTCTCTGTGTTCTTGTGGCTCTTACTGGGTGACAAGCTCTAACACTGCCTAGGAATTTGATAACTATCTGGTGAATGAGGGAAGCTCTGAGTAGAGCTAGGCGCCTTCTGGGAAAGTGACTAGTGATCAGAGCTGATCATCAAGCCACGTCAGGCCTCCTTATCTCTGAGCAGAGAGGCGACTCTCTCTATGTCCTGTAAGTGCTGTGAGGTGATGAGAATCTAGTCTTAGTTTCAGCAGGCCCAGAGTAAGTCCACAGCCTTCCCTAGGGTCAAGCATTGGGGACTCAGGGATAGGGTGGACTGTATTGCCACACTGCCCTCTTGTGGCTGTTCTGGGGAACTCATCTTGTGCTCTGGGTTTTTTTGAAAGACAGGTAATTCCAGAATTTAGGGAACCTTGAGAATATTGGCAGGTTTAGGTCATGCTGAAGTGGTCACATGATCACTTTCAAAACATGACTTTTGATAGACCTATGTTTTTGGTAACTAGAACTATACTTTTCTATTCAAAGTTGACAAGAGCACTGACATACCTCCAGATTAGTGGTTCATAACTGGGGAATATTTGCCCACCAGGGAATATTTGGCAATATTTGGAGACATTTTTGTTTTCAGTGCTGGAGCTCAAACCTAGGTTCCTACACACATCAGACAAGTGACCTATCACTGAGCTACACCCTCAGCCCATGGAGACACTTTCATTGTCATGATCAAGGGCCGGGGATGTGACTTGAAGTGGGTAGAGGTCAAGGATGTTGCTTACCATCCTCCCATGCAGAGAACAGCCCCAAATGTCAGCAGCGTCACAGTCGAGAAACCCAGCTCTAGATTTCTCCACATGGGGAATTTGGGGAAGTTCAGTGCAGGGGATTACTCTGCAGTGACAAAATCAAACAAACACAGTTCTCTGCTCTGTGAAGGGAGTGGTTCCTGAGTTAAGTGACGAGGGCACCGAGCTAGTCCTTGTCCAACGCCTGCCCACCCCTTCTCAGCCCTGCACTGGGGAAGGAAAACCTTACAGCTCATCCAATCCATGTGGTCATCTTCAGTGCTGGTAGCTGAAGCCGTGGAGACCCAGGCCATGAAACATGCCCAGCCATGGTGTATACTATGCTATAAATCCTCTAGGAAATAAACACAAGAGTGCAACTTTCTTGGTAGACCGGCTATATTTATTCTTTTCCGAAGAGTAGAAACATAAGCTTCAGGAGTGACTGAGCTCCCAGGGGCTTCCCTGCCACGGTGCCAACCCAGAGTGTTCCCTGCCGACACATGCGGCCTGCACCCATCACGTGACGCCTGTGCTACTCCTAAGGAAACCGGGGCTCCATCCAGCTGTGTATTTCAGAACGCCAGTTCCTTCAAACTGTTCCTCCTGACTTCGTAGCTTCAATGTGCTTCGTCAAAAGAAAACATTTCGGGAGACTCAAGAGGAAACCTGACTCTGGCTCTTGGCATTGTTCCTTCAGCCCGAGGAGAAGGCTGGCTCTGGCTCCCCGCGGAGCCCTGTGGGAAGATGCCAGGCGCAAGGGCATCGCTGGAAGCGGTTCTCTCCTTCCTGCCAACAGCCCGGGCCTGGGCTGGCAGGGCAAAATGCCAAGTATTGTAAGATCAGCGGCCTAAAGAACTCCCTCTAAAACATAGCCTCCCTCCCAGTTCAGGTCTGGAGCCCAGAGTCAGGAAATGTGGGAGGGCAGGTTCTCCTTCTCCTTTGTTTCTGCCTTTCCATCAGGTAGAGGTCAGCCACAGGAAAAGCCAAAGTGTTGGAAGCCGAGCCTCTAGAACAGAATAAACGGCTGCCAAGTATTCTAGATCATACCTTTAATCTCAGCCCTCTGGAGGGCTGAGGCAGGAAGATCAAGGGTTTGAGCCCATTCTAAGCAACTTAGCAAGACTTTTAAATGGCTGGGAATGTAGTTCAGTGTGAAGGACTTAGGTAAAGTCCCCATTACCACACATACACACAAATATACATATATATATATATATTTAGTAATTTATATATTTAGCGATACATTTTTAGTGAAATATATACATAATATATATATATGATGAACCTAAGGTTATACAAGGGTGATATAGTGGATATCATTTTTAATTAGTTTTTGCCTGTCCGGCATCTGAGCATCACTTGTTCTAATTCCTTATTTCATAAGAGGCAGAGTCTGCCAACCAGTATGAGAGCAAAAAATGCCGCATGTCCACTTTTTGGCCTTCCTAGGAGGTAGGACATGGGTGTTGGCAGACAGTGCAACAGTGGCAGTGACATGGAGTCTCTGAGTCCAGCAGAGGCAGTGAGGCAGTGGTAGAGAGTCCAGTTCTAGTGCTGTGGACAGCACCATGAACCTGGGGGGCCCACAATCGTCATCCCTGGGCTGGCTTTGCACTTTTGGCTGTGGTCCTACCGACAGTCCACTCTCTTTTTTTCCTGCTTACTTGCAAAACATAGTTGTGCAGAATCTCCAAGCGCTTATTTGAGCCAATTGATAATTTTTAATGGGTTCCTTTTCTACATTAGAAAAAAATCCAATGTCAGTTTCTACTGATTGAACCTAAGAACACTATTTGAGAATTTGGCACCAGGAAATGAGATGCTTGGAGCAACAGAGCCTAAAATGTGAACTGACCCAATAGTGGAGGTAAGAGATAAGGCAATAGGGCCTTGGAGGTCTGAGCTGGGGCACTGGTGCTCCTGGTTATACAACGGTGTGGTGGTTACTTATTTCTTAAAGTATTTACCAAAGTTAGATAAGAACCGATAAGAAAAAGAAGAGCTAAAAATTGAAAGATGACCTATCTAAAAGCAGAACATAGGAAGAAAATGGGGCTTTATTTTAAAAGAAAGGTTCTTTCTGTCTGTAGCCTGTAATCTAAGTACACAATCATTTGAAACTGTTGGATCAAAATAATTTAATTATCTGCTTGAAGATAAATTTAATGTAAGGAGAGGTATTCAGGGAGTAGGAGGTGTCTGGCATAGATGGACTTGAGATTCCACACAAGGCCTGAGATGTAAAATGGGCTCAGAACTGGGGTGGAGAGTGTCTGACTCTAGGCTCATCACTCGGAGTAAACAGAGAACTAAGATTTAAAAGTCATCTTGAGAAAAATCTCCCCAGAGACAAGTATCTCTGAGTATCCCAAGTTGCTTTGTAACAGCATGACCAAACATGGGCCACTTTTCTTTAAAATTGAATGCTATTTATATAGAACTGTACTGTTAACAATCTTAGATGGTTTCCATTCTATTGTGCAAAGCTCGGAGACCTTAAAAAAAATCACTCTTTCAGGTTACTACTTTTTACTTGCTTTCTTCAAATAAAATATTCATTCTTTTATAGAATTACCCCTGAGTGTTTTACATAAAATAAAGACATCACCCTTCATTCACTGTTCATCCAGAGAAACTGAGGCACAAAGCCTCCATCAAGTCTGAAGATGATGAGGATCAGCTTTCAGAACAAAGTACAGACAGCCAAAATGTAAACTTTCCCAGACTTCGTGGCTGGTGGTCAGCTATCTGCACAAGACGTTAAATGTTCTGGCTTCCTGCCTTGGTCCATCCTAGCAAAGAGCAGGCTGTCTGAAAGTCTGGTCTCACATCATCCATTTTGTCTGCTACATCACAAAGATGGAGAACTGTATCAAGGAGCTCTCTGTTCTGTGTCTGTGCCAGCTGCAGAGCAGGCTAAACACTTGGGGACCATCCCTGCCGTGTCCATTTCTGGGTATGCATGGAGATACATCAGCAGAGAGTTGATCCAAAAAAGGGTTCAATGTGCAGAGTGTCTGTTACAGAGAACTTGGAACCTGTGGCCATGTTCAGTGTTCATTTTGGTTTTCCATCCTCCTTCAGAAAGTCCCTTCACTGGGCTTGGGTGTCAGCTTTCTGGAAGTGTCACACTGGCGTAGACTGTGATGGGATTTGGTTCCTGCAAACAAAGGAGAAGTCATGAGCAAAGAGATGGGGCACTGGCTGTATAGGCTGTGAGTAGAATCAGCATTGCTTAGGGAAAGGAGAGGGTATCTGTGATCAGGTAGCATGATGACTTGCTGAGGGTCATGGACAGGGCACTGCTAGAGGCAGTACTCAGGGGCCTAGACTGCTCCTCGTCCTCAAACAGGGCTATGGCTCCCTTGCAAGCATTAGTGTGCAATCCAGGAGCTCAGAGACCGAAGTCCAGTGCTCTGAAGACCTGCACTCAGTATGCTACATCTCTGTTTATATTATGCCTCCCTTCCCTTCCCTTCCCTTTCCTTCCCTTCCCTTCCCTTCCCTTCCCTTCCCTTCCCTTCCCTTCCCTTCCCTTCCCTTCCCTTCCCTTCCCTTCCCTTCTCTTGTAAGGAAAACTATTTACAGGTGAGAAACCAAGAATTATAATTTGCAGCAGTAAAAAGGGCTAGTAAGACCCAAGGAAAGAGGAGAGAAGCGGGGCCAGCATGAGAGAGGGAGGGAAGTGAGGAGAGGACGGTGGGCAAAGACCTCCCATAGCCTGAGGAGAGTCAGGAAAAAAGAGAAGGCAACAGGCAATTTAGGAGGTTTTGCTGTAAAATGTAAATATAGCACAGTTTTTCTTCCCCAAGGAACTTTACTTAAAAATCTATGTTTTTTTTGTTTGTTTGTTTTCAAATCAGATTTATATGTTTACTTCCACTTTGGATAGGATAATGTACTGAGAGTAGATGTCAAAATGAAGGTTGGAGCCCACCATGGTGGCGCATGCCTCTAATCCTAGCACTGAGGAAGGCTGAGACAAGAGGATTGCAAGTTTGAGTCCTGCCTAGACAACTCACTTTGTCTCAAAAAAAAAAAAAAGATATTTGGCTCATTGGTGGAGCACCCCGGATAAGGGATGGAGATGTCTATTTGAAACAGAACGCCGACGCAGGCATATTTGGGTGTACATGCAGGAGGATCTTTGATGGACAAATGTAAGCATTTTTGTAGCCCCTCTCCTTTGTAATCCTGGTTGTCTCCTAGAATTTCTTGTCTCATAGAGTCCAACTGGAGCTCAAACTTAAGCCCAGAATCTGTTTCTGTTCATTTAGTGAAGGAAAGATTCCTGCCAGAAGTAAATGCAGCCTATGTTGGTGTCACAGAGGGTTAGAAGAGGCGGGTCTCACTCTCAGAGGTGGATCACGTTCTCATCTAGCTTACCACCTCTGCCGAGCTCCTCTACGTATTCTGACTGAATGCAACTATAAATATTTAGACATAAGCATCTTTTATCATTACAGGACAATGTTTTAAATTAATTTTTATTAACACCTAATAATGGTACATAGCAATAGGCTACAGTGGGACATTTCAACACAGGGCATGAGCATCTTTACAAAGCTCTCTAGGGATTCTGTTTTGCAGGTGGAGTTGAGAATCCCTGCATTCAAGCTGCAGTGCTCACACCTAAGTGTGCACCAGAATTGCCTGGCCTGTGTTGTTTTTTAACATGTGAGTCGCTGGGTGCCCTCCATATCTGTTCTAATTTAACAGAGTCCTGGGTGGGAGTTCCAGGAAATCTTTATTTTTAATCAGTGCCGGCTGATTCTGACATGATCATTGGACAACCAGAGAAACACCAGCTAGTAGGGAGTAGGCACAGCTCATTCTATGTGAGCAGGACATGGGACTCCAAAGCCCTAAAACCGAGACCACAGCTACTCCTTACTTCCTGTTTGTTGTGGGCTAACTTCCCAACCCAGAACTCAACAATTGGTTTCATTTCATCTCTCTCAGAAAGAAAAAAATTTCCCTTGCCCCCTGCTACTCCACTACTCTCTCTTTAAACTCTACAGTGAGGGGAACAGATGCCTCACCGGGGCAGACTCTGGAACAGGCTCCGCGGCAGCCACATAAATGGTGGTACAGGGGTCCTGGGTTGGCTGGGGGTCAGGCTTCTTCTGAAGAGGCTGCAAGGGAAGCAAAGAAAGTGGATTAGCTGAGCAGACAGCTCATTCCCATACATTTTTCCCATGGAGACACACAGATTCAAGATGTTCAAGTTTAAGAGCTCCTTGGAGTTATTTGGCCCAATCTCCTTCCCCAGTGGGAATTTTCCCCTAACTGCCCTGGAACTCAGTTCTCCAGACTTTGCTTGGCCTCCACAAGTGACACTGCAGAACTCACAACCTCCAAAGACAGCCTCATTCATTGTTAGCCCTTCCCAATACTAGCAATGTGTTAGAGATCTGCCTTGCAGTGAACTGGTGTGGTTCTTACAGGGGCCATGGAAGGGGCCAAGATCTTAGGAGAACTTAGTCTGGCTCACTTATGCTACCTGTCATACTAGCATTTGCTCAAAAAGTTTAAGTACTTTCCTAGTGTACACTTGCATGAAGTGTCAAAGCCAAGAGTGCCACCCAGGGTTTTTAACTAAAAATGTATGTTTTTTTCTATGACTAGTCTTGTTTGGTTACCTCATTTTATAGCCTTCACCTAGATTTCTCAGGTATTTAAAGTCTAATTCACACATCATGGCAACCTAATGCTATATTTCAAACACTCTCATATATCTGTGTGTTATTTCCCCAAGCAGACTGTAAGTTCCTTAAGAAATAACCTATGTAGCTGGGCATAATTCCAGCTACTTGGGAGGCTGAGGCAGGTGAAGTGCAAGTTGGCGGCTAGCCTAGGCAACTCGGTGACATCCTGTCTCAAAATAAATATGAATAAATAAATTTTAAAAAGTCTGGGAATGTAGCTCAGCACTCCCTAGGTTCAATACTCAGTACTGGGTGTGGGTGGGAAGGGAAAAACAGAAGAAAAGAAAAAGAAATAGTCTATGTTTTTTATATTCTCCCACAAAAGAGTGCTGGGCACACAAAAACACTTTCATTTGATATTTGTTGATATTGCTTTGAATGAATTAAAATTTATAACATCAAGACAAACTAGTGGAGGGGTAAACTGAGATACTATCCCTGTGACAAGGGAATGGCATAGCTTATGATAAGAACATCCTAACCCGACAAACTTTGGGGACAGTGGTCTAGTTTAATACTGTTGCTTTTTTCTCTGCATATGTGGCAAGAGTTGAAACCACAGCCCATGTGTTTAATGAGAGTACATCTTCTCATCTAACAGGAAATTACAGAACTGGAAGACTTTACTGGACATGTTCTTTCTCTTCATATATTTGATAGATTGCCATATAGAAGAGGAAATTGTCAGGAGAGCCTTTCTGGTTTGAGGCAGGATTACAACGGAGGAAGTATTTTGTTTCAACAGAGTGAGGATCTTTCTATCAGTAAAATATGCTCATGTGTGAGATGAATTGCCTTGGGAGAGAGTGTATTCCTCATTCCTGGAAGTACTTGGGCCTGGGCTACCCCAGGGCTTCTCACACTGTTTCTGTGTATATGAATTACTTTGGGATTCTATTAGAAGGTTGAATAATTGTTCATATTATTTTAGTCTTTATAATGATATAATATAAGCATTGAAAATATAAGCAAAGGAAACGGCTAAGGTTATGTACATATTGATGTCTAAAACAGTACTAATTATGTCTTGTATGTTTAAAATATATATGAAATCAAAGTAGTGATCAAAAATACCACATAAATCAGGAGATAAATTACAGTGATGTTAAAATTTGTAGTGCGATATAAATGGTCTAAATAGTAAATGCTAATGAGTCAGAAATGCATTTTATAGTTTCGAGGGTAGCAACTCACAAAACAGAAAAACATCATTTGGAGAAAATGAAATAATAAAAATACAGTTTAAAACATCCTCCATCAAAGAAACTCCAGTCTCAGGGACCAACATCAGTAATTCTGCCAAATAATTAAGAAAATTAAATCAATCTTACCCAAACATTTCTAAAAAATCACAAAAAGGAAAAAAATACCATGTAATGGGTTGAGTTGTGGCCCCTAAAAGAGATGTCTGCCCAGAGTCTCAGAACATGAGAATGAAAGGTTTGGAATAAAAGGTTTTGCACATGTAATTAAAGTGAGAATTTCAGAATGATGTCACCCTGGATTAGGATGTGTCCTAAGTGCAGTGATGTCCCTCTAAGAGATGGAAAAGGAGAAGACACAGAGACACAGAGGAGGAAAGTCCTGTGAAGATAGAGGTAGAGATTACAGTAACATGACTACAGAGCAACAGATACCAAAGATTTCCTGGAGCTATCAGATGTCAAAAGATGAAATGAACTCTCTTAGAGTGTCCTGAGAGGGTATCTCCTGCTACTGTCACCTTGATTTGGACTTCTGGCCTGCAGAACTGTTAGAGATTAAATTCTGTTGTTATAAGCCACTATGTTTACAGTAATTTGTTATGGCAGCTTTGGCATACTAACACATGTTTTAACTTTGTGAGGTTAACGTAATGAAAACTGCACAAAGGCATTACCAAAAAGGAGAACTATGGTCAATTTCACTTGGAAACATAGGAGAAAAAAATTACCAGAATTAGGAAGCAAGCTCCAGCAATATATTTCAAGGACGAGTCTAAATTGGTTCTACTTCAAGAGTGCAAAGTGAGCATGACTTTTGCAAATCAGCACAGTTCAATAGAGCAGCAGATAAATGACAAACAACAACCATCAGGTTATCTCAACAGATGCAGAATTCAGTGTTGATAGAATTCAACATCAGTTCATGATGAAATGTAAACCAGTAATAGAAATTTCCTTTTTTTCTGTGATAGAATTGAGCCAGGACCTCATACATGCTAGCAGGAGCTCTACCACTAAGGTACACTCAGCTTGCAGCAGTATTGCCCATATGGTTAAATAAAAAGGACAATTACAAAAAACCTTCAAGAAAAATCATACTTGATAGTGCAAAAGTTGAGTTCCTTTCACGTTTGGAACTTTACAAGGATGCCACTGTTACCACTTCCATTAACATGATGTGGGACATCTCAGTAAAATTAAGGCAAGAGAAAACAAGAATTCTGTGATTTATAAATGAAGAAATAAAACTATTGGTTTTTATAGATAATAAAGTTGTATACAGAGAAAAACCACAGTCATCTACACATAAATGACTAAATTCACAAATGGGTTTAGCAAGGTTGCAGATATGTGTCAGATATACAAAAATTAATTGTATTTTTATATATCAATAATAA
This sequence comes from Cuniculus paca, assembly GCA_004365215.1. Lineage (NCBI taxonomy): Eukaryota > Metazoa > Chordata > Mammalia > Rodentia > Cuniculidae > Cuniculus > Cuniculus paca. Next base: position 12,925 of record RJWT010006405.1, on the reverse strand, counting down.
TGAATGAGAAACTAAAAAGTTTGAAAAAGGTAACATTGATGATAGTGTTCCAAAATATCAAATGTCAAGTAATAAATTATAAAAGATGTAAAGTCCTTTTATTCAGAAAACATTGAGAGAAATCAAAGACGATTTAAAGAAAGAAAAGAAAAAAAATCAACTTTTGGAATTTAAAGACTCAATACAATAAACATGTATATTTTCCTCAAATTTATCTATGCAGTCCTAATTAAAATTCCAACAGGATTTGGCAAGGGAGGTTTTATAAGCTGATTTTGAAATATATATGAAAATGCAAAGGACCAGATAGTCAAAAACTGTTGAAGAAAAAGAATAAGTGGGAAGACTCATTTTATCAGATATCAATATTTATAGTAAATCTACAAGCAAGACAGTATGGCATTGGTGCATGTTTAAACAAATGTTTATGGAGCAGAATAAAGACCATCAAAATCTACAGAGTTCTGATTAAGATGATGCTGCAGTGGAGTAAGGAGAAGTTCTTCAGGAAATGGTCAATGGATTATCCACATAGGAAAAAAATGAGACCTCACCTCTCTAAACAAAACTCCAAAAACCATTTTCAGGTGTATAATAGATATTATATATGAAAGATATACCATAAAGCTTTTAGAAGGTAATAGAAGAATATTTTCATACTCTGGGAAAAAATAAACATTTCTCAGGTGGAACACAAAAAGTGCTAGCTATGAAAGAAAAGATTACTAAGTTGTTCTACACAAATTAGAGCCTTTCTTTATCAATAGAATCTCAAAAGACTTGCAAAGTCAAGCCACAGATGCTACAGATGCAACCGATCATATCTAAAACATAAACTCATCTATCATCATCTGTCCCGATAGTCAAAGGGCTCATATCCAAAATATATAAAAAGGTTATCCTAATCCATTTAAAAAAGCCTAAACTCAAAGGTAAACTGGCAAGAGACTTAATAGGCATTTTAAGAAGGAGAATTTTAATATGGCCAATAAATACATGAAAGTTGCTTAACTTCCTTAATGATTCGAGAAATGTAAAATAAAATCATAATAAGACACATCTAACAGTATGGCTGAAATTAAAAAGACCAATAAAACCAAGTTTTGGCTAGTATGGGTGACAACTGAACTTCATTTAGAGAAATGGAAATTGGTACACCCACTTTGAAGAACAATTTGGCATTATCCATTCAATTTGAGCATAGGCATACTCTATCATTCAGCAATTCTCCTGCTAGTTATAAGCCCAACAAAAATATGTGTGCAAATTCATCAGAAGACATGCATGTGAATGTTTGTAGCCATAACTGCATGACTGAAAATAACCCAAATGTTCACCAATCATTAAAGAGATTAAAAGCCTCTGGTATGTTCACACCTTGATATTCCATAAAGCGATGAAAATGAATGCATTTGTATTTTTTTTATCTTTTTGAGACAGGGTCTCACTGTGCAGTACAGGCTGGCCTTCAACTCACTTTGTAGCCCAGGCTGGCCTCGAACTCATAGTGATCATCCTGCCTCAGTCTCCCAAGTGCTGGGATTACAGGCATGTGCCACCATGTCTGGCTTTGTATCTATTTTAAAGACTCTTACGAATCTTGTGAAATTGAGAAAAGAAACCAGACATAAGAAAAATAATAGAGGATTCCACTTTTGTACAATAAAATAAAACTAAACCGTATTTCTAGAAGTCAGGAAAATTTGTTATCTTTGGGGTGGACAACTGGGTGGGAGGTCTCCTGGAACTGCTGGCAATGCTCCATTCCTTGATCTGGGTGGTGGTTTTATGACATCAGAAGACTCAATAATGATTCAGTACTGAAAGATATCATTTCTTTCTAAATAGATTGGCAGTCTCATTACAATCCTAATGGGATAAATTTTTCTTTGTTTAGTACTTGAGAAGCTGATTTTTAAACACATGAAAATTTAAAAGGGCTAGAATAGCCGAAAACTTTTGAAGGAAAACAAGATGGGAAGACTTGCTTTACCATGATGGGTACCCAAAGGTGATTCAAGGAGCAAAGGCTGATGTGTTGTGTGTTTTTTTTTCCTTTCCTTTCTTTCTTTCTTCTTCTTCTTTTTTTTTTTTTTTGCATATAGTAGTAAAAAAGAGGAATGCTAATGCTAGTGGCAAAGGATATGGTAGGCAGGGAAGACACTCTGGTAAAGGTGAGCTTCATCTAAATGTGTAATGCAAGGGGTAAGGGGATTATTTTTTGTTTAAGTGGAAGTTCATTCTAACAGGGGGACACAAGTTGTATAATGAACCCTTCAGAGCATAGGAGAGAACAGAAATAAGAACTTTGCTCAGTAATTTATTTCTTAAACTTCAGAAGTGAGTATATTGGCATCTGATGAAATTTTCCAAAGTACTAATCAAATATGTCTTTATTTTCATGTTCTTTAACCCAGAACCTGACTCTGTACTCCAAATGACCAGTTTATGGCTGCCTAAAATTGACTTCAGGTCTGGAAAAACTATATCTCCATATCTAGCCACAATCCTTTTAGCCTCTCTCTCTCCTTTATTTCCAGGACACCTGCTCCTCCACCCCAGCATGTCTGCAGTTTTTCTGTCACTCCATTTAATCCAGTAGTCACGCTCCCTGTTTTCCTGGCTGCAGATCATCTTTCACCTCAACCACACTCTAACCTGAATTCTCAAGATCCCTCCTTCCTTGCTGCTTTTGCACTTTGCAAATGCCTAAACTCTGATCTGGCCCGTGCATCACACAATGGCTTTTCCAAGCCTTCCTTGCCTCCTTAAACCTGCACCCTTTTCCCCTGGAGGAGAGTTTTGTAACATGGAATTGTATAATCCTAGAATCCTAGAGTCATATGTCATGGGTTTACAGCTTCTTCATATTTTTCCCATGAACAAGAAGATGACCAGAAAATTACCAAGTATTTCTTGTTATTTCCAATAATACAACACTGGTGTAGTGACCTTTAGTAACACTCTTATGCTTGGTTTCTGATTCCTTAATATTATCTGCTCTAGAACCCATGCGGAACCATCAATGTCAGAGGTGCAACGTAAACTGGTCAGGAAGTCTATGGAAGACAAGACAGGTCTTTCCCGAGCAAAGTATAGAACTTACACCTGCTTTCTGGACTTGGGCATAGATAGTAAGGCTTTTTTCTTCCATCGCTGGCTGAAAATGTTTTGCTTTACCTAGGGAAAAGAAACCATAGTGGTTATCTCCCTCTGGGCCCCAGCATGTGCTTCCTGTGTGGGTCTGTTTGGTCTTTATCGTCCACTGCATACCCACCTTTCCCCAAGACACTGGGTTAGTTACTTGACCTGTCTAGCTCTGTTTCCCTACTTGTGAAATAGAATTTGAAATATCTAATTTACAGGGATATTGTGATAATTAAATGAGTTATTGCTTACAATGTGTAAATAACAGTGCCCAGGACATAGTATGTGTCGGGTGTTATTCTCTTTGGTATGCTCAGTTATTTTAATCTCTATTGTTTTATGTGCATATCCACTCTTCTAATAGGATTCCAGGCTTTTTGAGAGCAGGATTGATTATTTATATTTTTCTTGCATCCCCCAGCTGGCAGCATGCTGCTTTTTTCACAGCTTTCTTACTACTCTATTTCTGGAAGATTTGGTGTGAATGTGTATGGGGTGGGGATGATGGTAGAGGAGGGATGATCCACCTGGGGCTATGTAGAAAATAAAACTGCAATGTCATTCTGTTGCTCTTCAACTGGAAATTTTGCTCAGGGCCTTGGACCTCTGTTAAACTAATAAATTGCAAAACATTTCAAGTGTTAGGCAATTTTAAAGTTTCCTTTTTAAATTATAAGAGTAACTCATTCTCATTGCAAAGATTAGAATTGTAAAAAGGTCTTAGGGTCTAATGAAAGGTTGTGACCTTAGAATTAGGACATCTCTATTCTGTCATTAGTTGTGTGACATTGGACAAATCTAGTCATCTCTGTAAGTCTCTCTTTTTTCTTTTCTCCTTTCTTTCCTTCTTTTTTCTTTTTTCTTTCTTTCTTCCTTTCTTTTCTTTTTTTTTTCTTTTTTTTGCAGTCCTGCTATGTATTCAAGGGTAGCCTTGAACTCACTAGGTAGTACAAGCTGGCCTTGAATTCACTGTGATCCTCTTGCCTCACCCTTCCAAGTGCTGAGATTATAGGTGTACACCACCATGCCTAATCATGAGTCTCCTTTCTTACCACAGCTGACAATGTGGACTAATGCCTTTTGCAGCTCTTATCTGAAGCATAGAGTGGTCCTGTTACCATGACTTTAAGTACTATTTCTAGATTCTCCCAGCCCTCTCCTTGCTATGGGACCTAAACTTCACTGTTTTAACGCACTTCCATCAGCAGATGTGTCTATCCACATGTATGTACATAGGTATGTATGTATGCATGCATGCATGTATGTATCACCCATAGAAGTCAACATGTTCAGTGCTTTCTGTGTGTTGACTTTCCAGTCCCCATAACAATGCCATGAAGTAGCTGAGAATAAAGACATGAGCCCCCATGCCCAGTCCAAAGCCTCTTAACCAGTAAGTATTCTCCTGGAGATCAAATTGCCACAGTCAATTTGAAGATACTCAGAGGGAGGCTGGCTTCTGGGTGTGATATCATTAGAAGTTGCCAACAGATCTCTTAAGCAATGTTTTGTGAAGGGTGTAGCAACTCAAGGTAGATTTTAATCATGGGTTTGAGGTGTGTGCCACTGGCTTACAAAGAATAAATGTGACTAGAGATGAGGCTGGGTATGTGTGATGGGGAAGGTGGTAGGGAATTGTGGTACAGTAAGAAGCACTGCTCCCTCAAGATTAACCATATGCTTAGCAGAAAGAGTACAGGTTGGAATTCCTGCACCACTGCCAAGCTAATGTGGATGAATTAAACTCAGTTGTATCATCTCTGGTATCTCATTTTTTTTTTTAATAATAGAAGCCAAATGTGGTTGCCCCGCCCCCATACCCTTAGGGTGGAGACAGCGTTTCTTTCTGAATCACTCAGCCCTCCACCATCTCCTCCTCTGTGAACTCTTAGATGGAGGAAATGAGACAAAAGGCAGCTTTCTGTAATCTGCATTTTCTTATGTAAGCAAAACTAACATCACAGTGCTGAGGTAAGGACTTTTCTAACATGTGGGTAACACTGATGTACTTGAGAACGAGATCAGCCATCAGTTTGGTGCTAGGAGCATTAAGAACATTAAGTTCTTCCCTCACCATGGGAAAGCCAGGCAGAGCATCTGTCCTAGTTTTGGGGAAGGATCTTCTGACTCCTGTATGGGTTGGTGATAGTGTGGCCAAGAGGAGCACATTGGCCTGTGATAGTGAATCAGGAGAATTTGAAGGAAAGGTCAGGACATACCATGCTAAGCACTGAAACCGCTGGAGAATAACTGAGTCTTCCTGCTTTAAGTCTATGGTGGGAGACTTTTTGTCGGAGATCCAAGAATTCTCTGAATTCTCCTCCCTAGTGAATACTGCTAAGCCTTTTTGTCAGGATCTCTTCAGCATCTTGTACATATCTTTCCTTCAGTGCTGAACAGAAATTGTCTGCATCATGTCCCCCATAGCAGATATGTTTGACTCGTTTCTCTGTTTCTCCCCACACCCTGATATACAGACTTAAGATGTGTTGCATCAGATTGAATTGAGCAAGGTTCCAGAATATGCTTATTAGTACTTTCCAAAGGTGGTGTCCTCACCACGCAGAAAGTTATGGCGGTGAGGACAAGTCTGTGCTTGTGAAAAGAGGTCTTCTGCTTAACACAGAAAGCCTAGTAAGAATCTCTTCATTGTCAGACACCTACCTCTTCTCCACAGTAGTATCACCACTTGGAGAATTACGATCACACCCACGATGCTCCCTAAGAGCAGCCCAGAGTACAATCCCCATTGTCTTTGTTCTGGAAAAAAAAACAAAGAGCAATCTCAGAAGTGCTGTAAGTTTTAAAATATCCTACACAGCAGTGGGAACACTGAGTCTGGTGTTCTGTTTTTACATCCTCTTGCCATGGAGACATTCATCTACGTGGATTTGGGGGTTGATTTGAGCCCGCCAAATAGCCCCATACCTGTTTTCTTATCCCTAACTTCATTCACTGTACTTGGCTTTCATATTCCAATATTCATAAAGATTTTTCTATTAAAATGCTTTATTTTCACTTTCACTACCACATGTCTTCTACATCAATGTCTCTGCCCTATTTCTTTGTTTAAATTTCTAATGTGTCCTGTGTTCATTTTGGGTAAAAAACACGTAAATCTTCATGTGCTTTTGCCATCATTCCACACTGTTCTCATGAGACTCCAGGAGGAAGAAATCTGCCGTTCTTTTTAAAAAATAAATTCCCCCACACTATTCTCATGAGACACCAAGAGGAAGAAATTGGCTTTTCTTTTTAAAAAATAAACAAGTAGTGCTATTATTGTCCTTCCATGCAAATAACTATGTTGAACTCCCTGAACCAAAAGAAAAGCATGTAGTGTTTCCTCTCAATCATTGTCATGTTTAAAATTAGCCAGGCTCACCCAGGCTTAAAATCTGAAAGCCAGATTTTATTGATTTCTCTCCCGTTGCTACTTTGCCAAATTCTTTTGAAACAGGAGCACCATTTTGGAAAATAGTGAATAATACCTCTCACCCCAGGAAATCAGAGACACGGTTCAATAAGATAATAATAGGCAATTATTGAATGCTTGCAATAGGCCAGATGTTTAGTGCATCTTGTGTACTGATGTATTTGATCCTCATAATAATTCTGTGAGGTAGATGTGTCGATTGCTTGTTGGCAACAGAGAGGTTAAAATACTCAGCAGCAGAACTCCTCAGTTGGAGCCAGACTGCCCAGCTCCTCCTGAGACAGTACAGTAAACTAACCAAAACTACACGCAACAAAACCAAATCTTTAATGTAAGACCCACTCATCCCTCCCCACAAGTCCTGACCCATCTTCTTGGAAAGTTCATGTATATAAACCTTTTTATCTAAAGCTAAAAAGGTTTCTGTGAGATAGAGGAAATGGTCTTGTCAAACTGCAACTTTAAACGTAAAACTTTAGACACAATACAGGTGGTCCTGGAAGACCTACAAGGCACTAGAAGATCTAGAGAAAGACATTCTTTGACATAATTACATTTGCGGTCTCAACTTTTTTTCCATGTCCTCAAATCTATATAAAGACCTCAGTCTCTCATTCTGACTGAGATTCCACACTGGGAAGCTTGCCCGCTGTCCCTCTTGACAGTGTGCTCTGGCCCAAATAAACTCTTCTCTTTACTTTTGTTCTTGCTTTGGTAAATTATTTTACCGCCTGCATCACTGTGCCTACACATGCGGACTCACACAGCAGTAGGCGCTTTCATCACTCCTATTTTATGGATAAGGAAGCAGGCATGGAGAACTTCAAAAGCTAGAGCTTGGTCCAGGAATAGAAATGGGTCAATTCTAAAGTTGGGTTTCTTGGAAAGGCCAAGAGACTTCTGAGCTTGGAGCGAGTTACACCAGACTACTAAACAACTAAAGCACTAGGGACAACTAAAGCACTAGGGTTCTAATTAATGGCCCCAAGCTTCTGAACAGAGTAACACCAGATGGTCATTAATGTATAAGGGCAGCTTATAAGGATGACTGGGGAATAAGCCTGCTTGTTGTTGAACCTGTAAGGAATTTGTTAGGGGAAAATTGTAAGGAAGGAACAGAGGAAGAATGCAGTTGCAGGCAAATCCAGATGTTTATAAAACCGCCTAAAATACAGACTGAATTCTCATTGACCAAAGGTATCTCGCCCAGGTCCAAGTGGGCCTCCAGCCTGTTGTTTTCTTCTGAGTTTGGAAAGATTCTTTTTGCTAGACTTTCCACACATCAAGTCATTGCAAGGAATCTCAGTGATCTGACTGTGAATGTTTTGATTATAGATTCTCTTCTCCAAATTAAACATGTTCTAACCCTGACAGCTATCTTCAGTAGTCATATGATCTTCATTAAAAAGAAACTGGGGGTGAGCAGAAAGTTCTAAAAAGATGCCTGACTTTGCATGAAAGATGGGATACTCACTGTGACTGGGGGTGCCCTGTGAACTAATCCATTCCAAATGGCTGACGGTGGCTAAGACCCTCTATGTAGCAGGTGTGTGTGTGCGCATGCACACACGTGTGTGTATTGAGATAGATGATATTATAATTGGTCCAGAGCTTATGATATCTACAACAGGGACTCATGGAGAAGCTTCCCCAGTGCTAAGAGGCAGAACCAGCAGCCTAGGAGCTGACCCAGTAAGTTGTGATAGTGGCTCTTACTATTTCCAGACTATTTTCTCTTTCTTTTTCTGTCATGTGCATCTTGAGAACTTTAGAACGAATGGTTAGTTTGAGGACAGACACCTTAACCATTTATATCATTTAAAAAGTAATCTTTCTCCCAAATTTCATTCGAGCTTTAAAATAATACCTACAAATAAAGTGGTGCCTCTAAAATTGGGAAGTAACAGATAATAAAACTGCATCAAGAATGTCCCCACCCCATGTCAGTCTTTCTCCTCTCCTGTGGTGCCTGTTTCTGGCAGCTCTACCATCCATCAATTCATATAAATCAATAAAAGGCACATGACTGAGGCTGGAGGATAGGGTAACACCAGCCTCGATATCATCCTCCCGAGATCCTGGAAAAGAAAGCAATTGGGAGGATAATATCCATCTGCTACCCTTGTCCTGGGACATAAATGACCAGCTTCTGCTAGACTAGTTAGATCAGCGAGACAGTGTACCCATAATCTTGAAATATATTTCATAAATTCTAAGTTTTCTCCTGATCTTTGGATGTAAATATGAATCTATAGGGAGATTTAAGTTACACAACATAAGGATTAAAAAAAAAAACTTAAAGGAGCTATAATGCTTATTTCACCCAATCCACTAAATTTGTCTTCAGGAAACAGACTTAGACAATTGTATCTAGAGTCACAGAAAAAGTCCTTCTCTTGCAGGTCTTTCAATATTTGGTACATAATGGAGCCCCAGTGAATTCTTGTTGATTGATCGGAAAGACAAACAAATGGTTTTTATCTCAAGTCCAAATGAGTCTTTGCAGTGATGCTCAGAGATGCTTTAGTCCCATCTCATCCTTTGCTTATCACTGTTCCCTATCTGCATAGCAAGCCCAAGTATTTGCACATTTGTTTATTTGGTGTACCCATTTGATGCTTTCTGTAATTATGATATTTACATGGAAACTACATGCCAGGAACTCTGTGCCTTTAGGAATTCAAATAAACATGGACAAAATGCTGCTCTTCTGGCCTATTGGGGTCAAACTGCCCATGAGTTCTATAATTTCTGAGGGTAATCCCCTTGTGGTCCACTAAATCTTTGCTCCTATGTCTCTACTTCCTCTGCTCTGTGCTCTCTGGGGGTAAAAGCTTCCATTTCCTCATTGATTTCCAGGTAAAACAGAAACAAAACACCTCACACCAAGGATTCTGTGATTTAAATCCTTCACGGAAGGGTTAAGGGTCACTAAGTATGGATTCCATTATAATTGAGGCATATTACACTACCTGACAGGCTTGGATCTGCTCTTTCTCATCCTGTTTCTATGTAAGCAGCATTTCACCTTACTCATACAGAACCATCTAATAAACACATTGAGCCCCTAAATGGGCACATTTTCAGCCCTCTAGTATTTCTTATAGTACAAGTAATCCTAAATGAACACTGTTTCCTTCCAAAGAGGAATTGTAGTAGTGATTTCTTCAGTATAACATGTTTCCATCTTGTAAGATACAAAAGTCCTACTTAGACTGAAATTCCATGAAGTTGCCTCAGTACTTTGTTCTTTATTTGTATCCCCATTTCATACACTGTACTATACGACAAAGGACATTTCATATACTCTTGACGAGCTTAGATGAAATTAAATGTGAGACCACAAGAATGAATTTGGGAGAAGACTAATGTAACCTTTTGTTAAGAATGAGAGGGCTAAATGTAAGAAAACTTCAGAAAGAACGCAGGGGTCACCTTCTGAATGCCCTAAGGCAGGAATCAAAAGGAAGGTACGATGGCCTACTTGGCAGGTGCTTTACAATAGCAAAATGACACCAGGAGGAAAGGCTGTGTCTGTGACCTCAACAAGTCACCTGTGTTCTCATTTTCAAACCAGAAACTCCAACTTGCCCTTGTTTTGCTCAGTCATGTAACGAGGCCTTTAAGGATGGCAATTCTCAGGAATGACACTGAAGTTGTCTTTGGGTCCACAAACCCTTTGCTCACAAAGGAATACCACACAAACTTTCTTGAACCAGGTGTCCAGGACTTTTCCCCTTGGAATTTCTTAGAATCAGCTGAGCAGGCTGGCTGAGAACTCCCGTGACATTTATAAAGAGTACTTTGCACGTTTCTCTACCCTGTGTCCTCTCCTCTGTTGGTTGTGGTTTAAACCAGATGAGTTTGCGTGTAGCCACACCTCCAAGACAAATGCCCAGAGGCCCCACCCCTACCCCTTTTTGTCTCTGAAAGTCTGTTGTCCCAGAAACACAAATGCTTCTCTCAAGTCTCCAAATCATACTTTTAAAGGAAAATAAAGAAGTAAACAAGAATTCGAGAAACAAATGTAGTTCATCTCAGGAGATACTGAGATACTCATGTAACGGTCTGAGAGTACCAGATCTCTTTCCTGCCTTTCATGTGGTTCTGTCACCAAGACTAGTGGTATGGAGCACATCTCCTTGAAGAAGCCAACTACTTTCAAGAGATACCATCTTGTTGGTGGAAGTTTCCACTCAGAACTGGGGGTGGAGAAAGGATGCTTACAAACCACATAATAATTTAAGGACCAGGACCATCCAAATAAACATTTTTATAGAATTCATTACTTCCATCTGGGTTGGTGGCTCGCACCTAGAATCCCAGCTACTTGGGAGGCTGAGGCAGGAGGATCAGAAGTTTGAGGCTAGCCTGGGCAGCTTAGTGAGACATTATCTCATAATACAATTAAACAAGAGAATTCACAGTTTCCAAAATAATCCCTTCCATCTGCCTATCCAACCAGATTTTATTGCAGAGGCTACAATTTGTGCCCCCAGAGCCATTTATTCCATTTTTATTTTCACAGTAATACAAGTGTTGTCCAGGCACATGGCTGCCTGGATAAGGACTATATTTCTCAGCTTCCTTTGTATCAAGGATGGCCAGGTGGCCAAGCTCTAGTCCAGGAGAAGTGCCTGGAAGCTTTCTGTCTCCGGTTACCATCAGGCTTGCTGGATTGGAAAGACCATGAAGTGGGATTTGGCCCTTAGCATGGAACATCTAGAGGACACAGGAGGTCCTTGATTTAGGAAATGGCTTTGTTAGAAAGAAGGACCCTCTGGTGCTCACTGGCAAGCGTCAGCCTTTTTGTCCACTGAACTAACTCAGACTTACTCAGCCAGCTTTTTGTCAATTTCCTGAAAAGGTTCTCCCTTTCAAGGTGAGTTCCAGGGACTTTCCCTTTTTTGCTGAATTATTTAAGAGTTTACATCCACATTCTAGCACAGACATAACTATTGCAAAACATGGGTCACTAACGACAGCAGCAAATCACACATTGTCCACATCAACATGCTTCACATGACCTGGGCAGGATTTTGTAGCACCCAGGGATTTAGACTTTGCAATTAAAATGCTTTTTTTATGATAGGTATTAAAACAATCTCATAGCAATTGGAAAAAGAATCAAGGATGAATATATGACTGAGAGCATGAACAAATATTAAAAAAGATTTCCCCCCGAAGTAAAACTATCTTTTTGCATGGCTTAGTTTAACTGAGTCCTGTTAAAAGACAATGCTATCACCATACCATATCTGGTCTCACTGCACTGTTAACAACTTTTGAGTTTTTCATTAATGAAAGTCGGAAATGTCTTAAAATCACTGTGCTGGGTTCTTTGATGGCAACTTGTAATAAACCCTCAGACTCTGCCGTTTCATCTCAAAGCTGGGATTTCCCTTTGTATACACCATGGAAAAAGTGTTTGTTAAACTAATAGTCACTGCATTGGCCCAGGCCTTATCACCTCTTGATGGATTACTGCATAACGGCTTCCCCTTAGCCAGTTTCCCTTTCTTTCGCCTCTTTCCTACCCCACTTTGTTTTCTGCAGCACTGAATTTTCTCTTCGAAATGCAGAACTGATGGTGCTACTCCTCTATCTAGATCTCTATTAGTTCCTGTCACTTACAGAAAATACAGAGTAAGTACCAGCTGGGTGTGCTTTTCCCTATAAGTGGACTATCTTTTGCCAACTTGGGCCATTTCTATTTATTGTTCAGAACCTGGTTTAAATCCTCCATGATACTTTCTCATTCTGTCATTCCCTGACACAGCTATTTGTTTTTTCCTCTTTGATACCTTGTGCACACCTCTGTAGTGCACCTATCACAGAATGCAATCTATGGTAATGATTTATTAATTGAACTACCTCCCTCCTTAAACACAAAGATCTTCTTTTTAATCTTTATGTACTTGATACCTAGCACAACGTTGGAATATTTTGTCTAAGGATAATGTTTTACAGTAATATTCATTTACAAGTACAAATCAATGTGCTAATAAAAGTTTTTAGTAAGCTACTAAAATCTCTACCTGTCTTATGAGCTGAAATGCATTACCCTAAAATTCATCTGTTGAAGTCCTTAGAATGGGATAGGAGATAGAGTCTGGAGGTAGAATCTTTACAAGTTAAAACAAGTCAGGAGGAATGCAGTTTGAGGCCAGCCTGGACTATGTAATGAGAGCCTGTCTTAAAAAAAAAAACAAAAAAACATAAAAGGAAAGAAGGAAGAAAGGAGAGAAAGAAGGAAAAGAAGAAGAGAAGAGGAAAAAAACACTACCTTTTCATTGTGATTTATCAGGTATGTTTTTGTTTTTGTTTTTTTTGAGATGAGGT
>RJWT010006404.1:0-19490 GCA_004365215.1 Cuniculus paca | reverse complement strand
TTAATGTTTTTAGTTGATCTGTCTGTAAAAATGGTATATTGAGATCATCCACTATGATTATGTTGGTGTTTATTTAATCTTTTATGTCTAATAGTGTTTGTTATATGAAGGTAGGTGCACTAATATTCAGCTCATTATATTTAAAATTGTTCTCTTCTTGTTGAATCATTCTCTTATCTAATGAGTAGTAATATTCTTTGCCTCTTCTGATCAGTTTTATCTGGAAGTTTACTTTGAGAATGAAACTCCTACCCCTGCTTGCTTTCAGGCTCTGGTTCATTGAATATTGTTTTCCATCCTTTAATTGTCTAAAAATTTCTTTTTTGAGACAAAAATCAATTACCAGAAAGCACAAGTTTTGATAAATATTTTGAAATACAACCAGCTTAGAGTAAACCAAGGACTACTAGCCAAAATGAGGGAAAATTTAAATGCAATTAAGAAACTCACCAACATTAGCCAAGTAGTCTGCATTGTAAGCAGACGTAAAAGACCTCTCTCTGCTTGTGTTTGCTGTTAATCTAGAAATGAGCAAGGTAGACAAGTATGATTGGTATCATGGCCAAAGTTACTCCTAATATCTCCTGAAGGACAGTTAAATGAGACCAGAGTGTATGTTCAGTTATAGAGGCCATGTTGTAGCACAACAAAATCATCTTTTTCTAAGTCACAGCTAACTAAAACTTCTCTAGGGAGCTACAAAGTAGCACAAGCACTTTTATTCCTGAGCAAATAACAACTGATCTCTAAAATCTCTTATTCCAAACTTCTGTCAGAAAACAGTCAAGAACCTTGACCTCCAGTTTGGCTCACAGAATGGCTTGAAGTTTCAGATGGCTCACATAAAGTCCCAAATATAAGCAAAAGGAGGAGGAGGGATAGAGACTCTGTAGGATGGATTTAAACCTCTAACTGAATACTGCCTTAGAGTGTATTGTCTTGTCTCAAAATGGGACAGATGCTCCCTGACCAAACTGAGTGCTTCCTCAAATCTTAAAGGAGAAGAGTTTACATTTATGTGTTGGAAAGGATGCAGGTTGGCCAGGCCTCTCATCATAGAATTTCCAGTTATTCTTCCTGCTACATTCTCTCATAGGAGATCTTGGTAATACAACTGGTTTTATTTGTCTTCAGTCACTTATGAATCTGTATCCCCATCGCCTATTGGCCTGTTGTGCTCTAAACTTGATTTCTAACTGCCCATAGACCTCTTCTCCTGAATAATTATGAGTTCTCAAATTTAATAATCATCAATCCAGGACTGGGGATCTAGCTCAGCGGCCTAAGTGCCTGCCTGGCAAGCACAAGGTTGTGAGTTCAATCCCTGGTGCTGCAAAAAAAAAAAAAAAAATCATCAATCCAACTTTGTCATCTTTATCCTAAATTAGTCTCAATTTTTCCCCACTCTGGAGGTACACAGGAGCTCAAACCAGAAACTTGAGAATCCTTCTTTATGCATAGTCCAGTACCAAATCAATACTGTTCTTAAATTTAAATTATGATTTCTCCACTTTCTGCTTCTTTCACCATCAAATTTCCTTGCCTTCCATCTGGACCCTTGCATTCACCTCCTGACTAGTTTAACCTTATCAGACACATGTAAAGGATTCTAAATGCAGAATAGTGAGGTAAAATTTTTAGACAATTAAAGGATGGAAAACAATATTTTTTTTTTTGCAGCACGGGGGATTGAACTCACTCACTCACCCCACTTTCCATAAATTAGTATGACGTTCAAGCGCTTTACACAGAATACATAAGCTGCACTCTCACCTTTTTTCAAGTCTTGTCACTGAGTCTTCTCATACAGCCTTCACTTCTGCACTAGTGAACCTCCTTTGTGCACCTGCTTATTCTTGCCTGCCTTTAATAAAACCTTTCTCCATTATAGAGGTGCTGGCTAGGTCTAATGTGTTAGCATTCACATAACTCTTAAGAATCTCTCCTCTCTAATCTCTTAACACACCCTGCATCTACTTATGGTTATCCCAATTACTCACTTCATAATAACCACTCACGTACAAATTTGTGTGCCCCCAAAGCATTGAATGCCCTTGAAGAGAGATTTGTGTTTGCACTCCTTTCTGTCTCTAAACTTAAGCACAGCATCTGGTTCTTGAAATGGGCATAAGGAATGTTGGATTAATTTTACCATGTTGCTTTCAGATAGGATTAGGAGAATGTTTCACAATTGATGACTTTTATGAGTGGGATTTTTATTAGTAACCAAAATGTCTCAGGCTTAATTAACTTCAAAAGCTATTCTGTTCTTTAACATAAATGTCACAGAAATCGGAGCTTCTGTCCAGTTTACCGGACAGAAAGTACTATGTTTGCCCTGTTTCTCATCCCAATAAACTTCTGGGAGTCTCAGCAATCCTATCTTTTAGAGATCCCACAAACTTGTTCTACTCTTTGTGTGTGTGTGTGTGTGTGTGTGTGTGTGTGTGTGTGGTACTGAGGAGTAAACTCAGGGCCTTCACATTGAGCTACATCCCCAGCCATTTTCATATTATATTTTCAATAAATTGCTAAGTTTCCTAGGCTGGGTTTGAACTTGCAACCCTTCTGCCTCAGATTCCCAAAGTGCTGAGATTTCAGTCCTGTACCCATATGCCCAGCTGTCTTTCAACATTCTTGATGACAGTCTACTCTAACCCATAGGATATAATGCAAATGTGGGCATATTTGAATGTATGTATAACAGCAAGCAATACTATGAGTATATAATAAATTCTCTCTTTTTTTTTTTTTTTCAGCACAGGGGATTGAACTCATGACCTCGCGCTTGCCAGGCAGGCACTTAGGCCACTGAGCTAGATCCCCGGCCCTTGTCTTTTTGAGATAGGGTCTCACTATGCCATTCAGAGGGGCCTTGAGCTCACTTTGTAGCCCAGGCTGGTCTTGAACTCCCAACAACCCTCTTGTCTCAGCCTCCTGAGTGCTGGGATTACAGGCATGAGCCACCACGACCAGCTAAATTTTCAATACCAGTTGAAATGTTCTATTTTATTCTAGTAGAGTTGATTTTATTTTTAAAAATTAAAATGTGGATAATAAAATTGATTTATGGCCCACAAACATGACTTCTGTTTATGAAGCACTACGTAAGAGCCATGGTTTTCAAGCATCGGGGTTGATAAGAACTAGTGAAATAATTATATATATTTTTCAAATTTTTAAATTTTATTTTAAAGAGACTAAAACCAAGCAATATAAAATAGGATAAAGCCAATCAAAATGAACCAGTGTAAGTGACACGGGACTTCAAGACAATACAAAATCAACAATGATTTAGGTTTTTACATACTAACCAGGACAAATCTGAAAAACAAACTCAAAGTACAATTTCATATACAATAACATCAAGCATAATAAAGTCAATGGGTGTAGTCCACACCTACTCAAGGGGCTGAAGCACAAATATCTCTTCAGCCAAGGCTTTTGGGGTTAGCCTGGGCAACTTAGCAAGATCCCATCTCAAGAATAAGTGAATAAAATAGTCAGAAATAGATTTAGTAAAAGAATATATACATAAGTTAAAGACATCCTTGTTCATAGATTTGAAATGTAAATATTATTAAATTGTGCTATTCCACAAATGTTGATTTATAAACAACCTAATGCTGCACCTCAAATTTCTAGAAAAAGAAGAGCTAGTCAAGCTCAAAGCCCAAACAAGGGAGGAAATTATAAAGATTAGAACAGAAATTAATGCAATTGAAACTAAGGAAACAGTACAAAGAATTAATGAATCAAAGAGTTGGTTCTTTGAAAGAGTAAATAAAATTGATAAGCCCCTAGCCAAACTTATGTAAAAGGGGAAATAAAAAACTCTAATCCATGAAATAAGAAACAAAAAGGGTGGAAACCACTACAGATCCTGTAGAAATACAGAAGATCATCAATACCTATTTTGAAAACTTTTACTCTCATAGGTTCGATAACACAGAAAAAATGGACAGATTCCTAGAAACATGTCAATTACCAAAGATGGATCAAGAAAATGTAAAACTGCTGAATAAACCAATTTCGGTTAATGAAATTGAAAATGTAATTAGAACCTTACCAACGAAGAAAAGCCCAGTGCTGATGGATTCAATGCTGAATTCTCCAAGAAATTTAGGGAAGATTTAATGCCAACACTCCTCAAACTCTTTAATGAAATTGAAAGGGAAGCAAGTCTCCCTAACTCATTCCCAGAAGCAAGTATTACTTTAATACCAAAACCAGAGAAAGACCCAAATGAAAGACAATTACAGGCCAATCTCCCTAATGAACATAGATGCAAAAGTCCTCAGTGAAATACTGGCAAAGAGAATGCCACAAATCATCAAGAAGATTATACACCATGACCAAGTAGGATTCATCCCAGGAATACAGGGGTAGTTCAACATATGCAAATCAGTAAATGTAATACACCATATCAACAAAGTCAAGAACATGAATCACATGATCATCTCAATAGATGTATAAAAAGCTTTTGAAAAAATCCAACACTCATACATGATAAAAACCCTATGAAAAATCAGAATAGATGGTCTTTACTTCAATCTGATAAAAGCAATATATGATAAACAGCCAGTATCATATTAAATGGACAAAAACTGAAAACTTTTTTAACCTAAAATCAGGAACAAGACAAAGATGTCCATTATCACCACTCCTATTCAATATAGCTCTGGAAACATTGGCCAAAGCAGTTAGACAAGAGAGAGAAATAAAAGGAATAAGGATAAGAAAGGGAGAAGTTAAATTATCTTTATTTGCAGATGACATGATACTCTACATGGAAGACCCCCCAAAACTCCATTGAAAAACTACTAAATGTAACAAGCAAATTCAGTAATGTAGCTGGATACAAAGTCAGCACTCAAAAATCAATAACATTGCTGTATACAAACAACAAACTCACTGGGGGAAATAAGGGAAACCATGCCCTTTATTATAACATCCAAAAAAATGAAATACTTAGGAATCAATCTAACAAAGGAAGTAAAAGATCTATACCTTGAAAATTACATTACTCTGAAAAATGAAATCGAAGAGGATTTCAGAAAATGGAAAGACATTCCCTGCTCGTGGATAGGAAGAACAAACGTTGTAAAAATGGCCATTCTCCCAAAGTTGTTGTATAGATTTAATGCAATTTCAATCAAAATACAATTTGCATACCTCATAGATCTGGAGAAATCATTCCTAAAATTCATCTGGAATCAGAAGAGAGCTAGCTTGCAAAGGCAATTCTGGACAACAAAGGCAAGGCAGGGGGCATCACAATCCTCGACTTGAAATTATACTACCAAGCTACTGTAATAAAATCAGCATGGTACTGGAATACAAACAGACTTGAAGACCAATGGAATAGACTACAAGATGCAACCACAACTACAAACACACTCAACCACCATATCTTTGACAAAGGGACCAAACAAGTTCACTGGAAGAAAGATAGCCTCTTTAATAAGTGATGTTGGAAAAACCGGCTTTCCATATGCTGAAAACTAAAACTAGACCCGTGTCTATCACCATGCACTAAACTAGAGTGAAAATGGATCAAAAATCTAAATATTAAAACAGAAACACTAAATCTGCTAGAAAAAAAAGTAGGTAGAAATCTTGATGACATTGGAGTAGGTAGAGAGTTCATGAACAAAAATCAAACTGCATGGGAAATACTTCCCAGAATCAACAACTAGGATCTCGTCTTATTAAAAAATTTTTGCATGTCAAAGGAAATATCTAATAGAGTGAAAAGAAAACCCATGAATTGGGAAAATATCTTAGCCAACTGTCCCTCAGAAAAAGGACTTGTAGAACATATGAAAAATTAAAAAAATCAGGCCCCAAAAATTCAAAGACCCAATCCAAAAATGGACATCTGAGATGAATACACACTTCTTAGATGAAGAAATACAAATGGCAAGTAAATATATGAAAAAATGTTCAGCATCATTGGTCATTAGAGAAATGCAAATTAAAACAACACTGAGATTCCATCTCACTGCAGAAAGAATGACCAAGATCAGGAAATCAACC
The DNA here is from genome assembly GCA_004365215.1 of Cuniculus paca. Lineage (NCBI taxonomy): Eukaryota > Metazoa > Chordata > Mammalia > Rodentia > Cuniculidae > Cuniculus > Cuniculus paca. Next base: position 13,451 of record RJWT010006404.1, on the reverse strand, counting down.
AATAACAAATGCTGGAGGGGCTGTGGGGAAAAAGGAACTCTTCTCCACTGTTAATGGGAGTGTAGGCTGGTGCAACCACTGTGGAAATCAGTGCAGAGATTCCTCAAAAAGCTAGGTTTAGAGGTCCCATTTGACCCAGCTATCCCACTTCTGGGCATTTTCCCAGAAGAATTGAAAACATCATACCACAGTAATATATGTGCACCCATGTTTATAGGAGCACAATTTGTAATAGCCAAATCTTGGAAACAACCCAAGTGCCCATCAACCAAGGAATGGATAAAAAAGATGTGGCATTTTTATACAATGGAGTACTACTCAGTTATAAAGAAAGATTGCATCGAGGCTTTTATAAGTAAATGGACACGACTTGAGACCATACTCATAACTGAAATAAATCAAACTCACATGTGTAAATACCATATTTTCTCCCTAGTGTAAGAAACTGAAAGAGAAAATATGAGCCAAAATCTACAGAAAATATTGTGTAAAGGGTAAGAAACTGCTCAAAAAGGAAAAGTAACTGGGATGGGGAAAGGAGGAAAGAAGAAAGGCAAAAGGAAAAAGACATAAATTAAATAGCTAAGATGACTATACTACTAATTGAATTAGTTTTTGGAAAAGAACCATTAATATTCATATGATTAGATCAATTTTGCTTGCCTATGTCTGATAATTTAAGCAACCCTTTTGAAGGTAACAATATGCAATATTACAACCATTGTTCAATTCCTATCATCTTGTTTTGAAAACCTGTATTGTTATTGTTTTGGCTTTGTTGTTGTTGTTTGTTTGTTTTGCTTTTTGTTTTCTGTGTTTTTTTCTCTATAATTAAAAACACAAACCTTTGTAGATTCAACATGGTTCTTATCATTTTATTAAAAGAACAACTAATCCATAAATACATGTGGCAATGTAAAGGACCCAATAGTTCAAACAATTGTTTAAAAAAATAGAGAATTTGAACTTTCAATTTCCAAACTTACTACAACTCTGCAGTGGCCTATGCCATGTAATATAGACATAAAGACAGATATGTAGATCTCTGGGAGAGTATTGAGAGTCTAGAAGTAAATGCAAACATCTATGGCCAATTGATTTTTCATAAACATCCCAAAACAACTCAGTGAGAAAGACTTGAACGTATGCCTAAACAACAGAATGTCCATATGCAGAAGAAATAACTCAAAGTCTAACACTGTATACAAAAATTAACTCAAGGTGGATCAAAAATTTACATAAAAGAACAGAAACGCCGGGGATTTAGCTCAGTGGCCTAAGCACCTGCCTGGCAAGCGCGAGGTCATGAGTTCCACTCCTGTTGCCGCAAAAAAAAAAAAAAAAAAAAAAACAGAAACAAGACTTTTAGAAGATGATGCATGTGTAAATATTCACAACTTTGGATTATGCAATAGATTCTTAGTTATGACAGCTAAAGCACAAGCAACCAAGGGGGAAAAAGATAAGTTGGGCTTTTTAAAAAATCAATTGCTTTTGTATATCGAAGGACATTATCAAGACAGAAAAAAGGCAATCTACAAAATGACAGAAAATACAGCCTAAAAAATGACAGAAAATATTTGAAAACCATTTAGCTGGAAAGAGACTTTCATCTTGAACAAAGAACATTTTCAATGCAATAAAAAAACAAATTATCCCATTTTAAAGTAGCCAAAGAATTTGAATAGATATTTCTCAAAAAGTAATAAATAAATGGGCAGTAAGTACATGAAAAAATGCCCAGCATGATTAGTTGTCAGTATAATGCACATCAAAATCACAAAAAAGTACCACCTCACACCCACGAAAATGACCAAAATAAAAATGAAGATGTGGAGAGAACTCTTGTATGCAGCAGGTGGGAGTATAAAATAATGGAGACACTCTGGAAAACAAGTTGCCAGTTTCTCAAAAAGTTAACCATGCAGTTACCAGATAGTCAATGTGTTTCAGTCCTAAAGAGAGCTGAAAACCTATGTGAAAAACTCACATGTGGATTATCACAGCAATCTTATTTGTAATAGCCCAAAGTGAAAATGAACTTAATTAAAGGATAGACATAATAAGATATATTATCACAATAGAATATTACTCAACCATAAAAGTAGGGAAGTATTGATATGTTCTACAAGATGGATGATACTTGAAAACATGCTTTCATGCTTGTGAAAGACATCAGATGCAAAGGTTACACACTTTTGACTTCACGTGTATGAAATGTCCAGATTAGACAAGACTGTAGAGACAGTGATTTACTGGTATGGGAGAGGAAGAAGTGGGAATGGATACCAGTGACTATAGATATTATTTCTATAGTAATAAAAAATCTAGATTTAGACAATGGTGATGGTTGTTCAACTCTGAGTGTATACTAATAACACTGAATTGCACATTTAAAAGAAGAATAAATAAAATGAGATGTTTGCCTTCTTAAATATTGCCTTAGAGCTTCTTAATTAGTAGTAATGGGACCCAAAAACTCCAGAGTATTTTGTGGCACATATTATTAGCCACAATCTATGAAACAATATGTTGAAATTATTTGTTTTATTAACTTAAAAGTAGTAAATTTAAACACCCACTTTTGAAACCAGAAACAATCTAGATCCGTTTTTTTTAAATTCCCATCATACACAGCCACAAAGGCTTCAGCAGACTTTGCAGGTCAGGTCTCCCATAGGATTCCCTGCTGATAACAGGTTGATTTTATTTAATCTTAACAGAATTGATTTTATTTCATCTCGACTAAAATAAATATTGAAATATTAACAGGTAATGTCTTGAATTAATTGTCTTTTCTTTTGAACTACAAAGTTTTCTTTTCTTGTAAATCTTCATTGGAGGAGAAAAACATTTCTTTACTTGTCTCCAACTTCCCGGAAGTTGAGAGAAAAAGGCTTTTGGGTTGCTTATGGCTCTGCCATTCCCTGAGTTCGTTTAAGTCTATAAAATACTAGGTGTAACACTTAGGACTCAGTTACTTCCAAAAACTTCATTGTAACTATCTGAACAGCAAAATAAAAATAATAAATTATTAATAATAATTTAAAATCTTGATAGCACTATATCTTAGCAATACGGGTATTTGCATATCCATGTGCTAGCAGTTCCTTGAAGTTAAAGATAATCAGTGTGAAATACAACATTATCACTATTTATCTTGAGGAACTTTTGCTAAAAGAAAAAAATACTTATTGTATGGTAATTCATTTTTATGAGTATTCTACAAACATAAAATGTTTCATCTCTTTAAGGAAATTCAGGTTTCTTAACTCACTTGACAGATACAAAATTTATGAGATCTCTGATTGAAAGTAGAATGAAGAGAATTGGTAGAAGCATAATTACCATAGACTGAATTAATTTTTCCTCTGTGGTACTAAGGACTGAATCCAGGACTTTTATACTAAGCTACCTCCCTAGTCCTTTGAAGTCAGCCTGGGATACGTAATGAGATCTTGTCACAAGGAAGGAAGGAAGGAAGGAAGGAAGGAAGGAAGGAAGGAAGGAAGGAAGGAAGGAAGGAAGGAGGGAAGGAAGGAGGGAAGGAAGGAAGGAAAGAAGGAAGGAAGGAAGGAAGGAAGGAAGGAAGGAAGGAAGGAAGGAAGGAAGGAAGGAGAAGAGAGAAGGGAAGGGAAGGGAGAAAGATAAAAAAGGCAAAAAATAGAGAGAGAGAAAAACAGAGAAAGAGAAAAATAAAAAGGGAACTGAATCTGATGTCTGAGATCTAGACATGGAGAATAAAAATCAATGAGTGAATCAAAGGCAGCCCAATATAGTCATTAAAAGTACCCCTTTGAAGTAATGTATGCCTTATTATATTTGTTACCTTAAGCAATAACAATAAACATAGTAAAAATTTACAGTAGTGATTATGTGCTAGGCATTGCACTAATCTTACTATAACCTAATAAAATAAGTGCATTATCTCATAAGGAAGAATTTAATGCACTAAAAAACTAATATGTTACTTAATATTTTTCAAACCTTATTTCTTCATCTCTGAAATGGGGATAATGATTTAAGAGTGTTAAATAATTTTATATATAAACAAATCCCCTTAGTTCATTGTTGTAAATGATACCTACTCAAAATATGGCACAACTACAGCTGGGTGTGGTGATAGATGCCAGTAATTCTGGTACTGAGGAGGCTGAGGCAAGAGGATCACCATGAGATCGAGACCAGCCTGGGCTACACAGTGAGACCCTGCCTCAAGAAAATAACAAAAAATGAAACAATCTGTTGTTTTTACGAACATGTTGCATAATCCATTCTATCTTCATGTAAGACTTGCATTTCTTTTGGAACACAGGACCCCCTGGACCAGCTGCCCCTCCACCTATAGGTTACCCAGGAGGCTTGCCTATGGGATACTACAGTCCACAGCAGCCCACTACCTTCCCCTTATACCAGCCAACTGGTAGTACCCATCCTATCCACTATCAGCCTGGAAAATATACTACACCGAATCAGCTTGCTCCAGTAGCGTGGATGCCAGGGCCAACTCCTATGCTGAACTGCCCTCCTGGTCTGGAATACTTAACTCAGGTACTCCACACAAATCCAAATTCTTTTCTTATGAACTACAGGGCTCTAACAAGAAGAGGCAAACGTCTGAGTAGAATGAATCAGGATGAGTCAGTCATGACAAGAGGTCTAATTTATGAAGAAGGAGCAGTGGGTATAGGGGTGTTTTTAATGGAATGAATATGGCCTTCTTAAGGGAATCAGGTTGACTTTCAAGATACTACTCACTACAGCAAACAGATACTCTTCAATAAATCAGCCAGCTCTTTGTTTTTGTTTTACTTTGGAAGAAAGTATTTTTCTTGTCTGGACAACCCACTAATATTCATCTGAGGCAGATAAGATAATTTTTACTGATAATTTTTTATTCCATTCAATTTTTAAAAGATTTTTTGTGTCAGTTGACACATTTGTTAATTGATTATCGGTTTTTCTTCTAATGTTCATTAGATTTGATTTCTTTTCCATTGCTAACTGCTTTTGTTCTATTCCTACAGTTGGATAACATACATGTTCTTCAGCATTTTGAGCCTCTGGAAAGTATGTACAACTTTGTTGCATTCAGCAGTATTGTCATCAGGTGGAAATTTATGTTATCTAGTATCTAATTTCTTCTTTGTATTGATAAGGTTTTAGTGGTTCAAAGAGATAAGAGTATACTCTATTAACCTGTCTTCAAGAAAGCACTAAACAAAATTATTCTATATAATTTTATGTCTATGCATCATACACTCATAAACTCTTAGGCTTGGGAAGTCTTATACTTTATCTGGTCAACTCACTCTTGTTTGCTCATTCTTCCTCCTCCATATTTACCACTCATAGATGAGTAACAGAAGGAGCCAAGAGACTAAATGAATTAGCCAGGCACATTATTATCAGCTGATCAGTAGCAGAGTTGGAAATAAATCTAAATCTGCTGAATTTTAGTCTACTCCCCTTATTTTGGACATAAGGAGAAAGGATGACAGTCAAAATGATATCTGCTCTGAGTTCATCCTTACAGAACACTGACCTTATCAGTACTCCCTCTACACATTCGCTTGGCTATCACATGGGACTTGGATGTTTCTTGGCTTTTCTTTTTTATAGTTAGCCATGACCCTCGTCATTTCAACTTATTTCATGAGGTGATTAACTTATGCTTCAGTGTGTAATTTCATTTAAATGGTTTTATAATTAAAGATTTCTTAATTCAGATTTTAAACATTTCACCAGTAATATTTGTAAACTTTTTAATGTGAGAAAGCTTTCAAAATCATTTTATGGTGATCTTAGAAAATGTCCTCAGTTTCCAAAATTGCATAATATTTGTAAGTCATATGAATTTTTCTGGGCATTCTAATCATTGGCGTATATTGCATCTTAAATTTTTAAAAGCCTATTTTACTTTAATCCTTAAGAAGTACTCAGATCCTTTTCTTAATGACTTCTTGAGGTCCATTTTAACTGGTTCTAATTTAAGGAGTTTCTGTCGTTTTATCTTTTAGTGGTGACACGCTTTGAAACTAATAACAGATATGATATTAAAAATAACACAGACCAGATGGTTTACATCGTAACTGAAGATACAGACGACTTCACCAGGAATGCTTATCGTACACTAAGGCCCTTCGTGCTCCGGGTCACTGACTGCACAGGCCGCGAGATCATGACGATGCAGAGACCTTTCCGATGCACCTGCTGTTGCTTCTGCTGCCCCTCAGCCAGGCAAGAGGTCAGAAAATGGAAGTCTAGTCCTGTTTTTTCCTGATCCAACCTTTATACCTGGTAATGCTCCTTCCAAAACTACTCAAGGAGGGATTTCACTGGCTCTGCCAATCAAACGGAAGGAGATAGTGAGGAGGGAGGAAGGAAGCCATGTCATTTTACCAAAGAGAATTCCAGAAGCTTTTTTTTCTTGGGGGTGTATGCTCCTTAAATGCTCTTGATGATTCAAGCACAAATTAAGGGTTTTTTGGACAATAATTACAATTTTGTGTTTGTGTTTACATAATGCCTGTCAAATAGTATAATTCTCAATGAACATAATCTATTGCTCTACAATTCTTTTTTGTAAATATTATTTTTGCCATAAGAGCTTTTGGATACAGTAGACTTTTTTTTCCCCCTATATTCAAACTGTGTTTTAAATCAAAACCTATACATGCAGTCTGCTGAGATTACAGGCAACCAGGATAGATAAAAGCAAATAAAATGAGAAACTTCATCCAATTTATGACGTTTTTTACACATGTGGCACAGGTATTTTCTAGTATTTTTGTATTCATTTGTGTGTGTATTTAGCTCACACAGCTCTATTAACTGTGTGACTTTTTTGTGCCCATTACCAGAATACACTTAGCAAAAAGTTTCATCACAAGGGTTCTGTTTTATAACCACAGTCCTCTCTTCCCTCCTTTTCACCTCTTCTTGCAACTACCAGTCAATGTTACATCTCTTTAAATTAGTCGTTTCAATACTATAACATATTAAGTATTATACAGTGTGTTAATGTACCTCAGCATCACATGGTACCTCCATTAAGATGTGCAGTTTTTGTATTTCAGTTACAATAAACTCAATTTAAATTCATAAAAAGAATATTATAAAAACAATCACATAGTCTATAACTTTTCAGGGTTAGTGTCTTTAACCCACTCTAATAACACTGAGAGTCATATAAATTGCTGCATAGATCAATATTCCTTTTTATGGCTGAGTAGCTTACCATGGTATGATTTTTAGTAATTTATTTTTATGTATTTTGATTTTTTTAATCTCATAGGTTTAAGTGCATATGAGATGCTGGTTCTAGGAAACTATCAAATTTTTATGTTTGTGTATAGGTGTGAATTTACATATATGAACATCTTGATTTCACAGTGCATAAAGCTGTGGCAGATGAGAAAGCCTACAGTCATAACTTTTATTATATACTACTGTTATAACTGTTCTATATATATGTACATATATGGAAAATGTAGTCTATGTAAGATTCAATACTATCTGTACTTCCAGGCATCCACTGGGTGTCTTTTCTCCAGCGGATGAAGGGGGATATTCTATACAGTTTTCAACAATTTTCCTTTTTTTTGTTGTTGTTGTTGCTGTTATATTGTCATTTCTGAAATCTGGTTTTACCTGGTTTACTATCTAAGAAGTTAGCTTATTACTGTTTCATGGATTGTATCAGAAGACATGCGACTCCAAGATTGGAGACAAAGAACATTGATAAAGCAGAGAAGGCAAAACAAATGTATGTTTGTTTAGGTTTGCATAGGTTCCTTTTGTTCCTAAGTTCTAAGGGGTTGTCTCAGTGAAGCTGTGTATGCAGTGAAAACCACTGATCTTGGACAATTTGCCATCTTATAGCAAGTGGTTATTATTAAATTAATTTAACGGTACATTTTTGACCTACATAATGATCACATGCATATAGGGAATTTGTACCTGTACATAATATATCTTAGTTCTTTTCTTTCCCATTCCCCTCCCTTCTCTTCAATCCTTTCCTTCTCCATTTACAAAAATTTGTTTCTATTATTTTCCTTCCATTCTTTTATATATATATATATATATATATATATATATATATATATATATATATATATATATATTCCTCTTGTTTTCTTCTCCCCTATCTTGTTTCCCTTTCCATTTGAACATTTTTTTCCTACTTCCTCCATTTTGGTCCTTACCCTTTGGGTTTCTCATATAAGAGAAACCATACGATATTAAAATGTGTGTCCAATTTATTTCATTTAAAATTATCTTCTCAAAGTATATCCATTAGCCTACAAAGGTCTCAAGTTAATCCTTCCTGTGGTGTAGTAGTAATCCACTGTATATAAAAACTACATTTTCTTTATCCATTCATCTGCCAATGGGAGTATGGGCTGTTTCTAAGATTTAGCTATTATGAACCCTGCTGCTATAAACATGGGTATGCATATATTGCTATGATATGATGCTTTTAACTCTTTCAGGAAGATACTTAGAAGAGGAATAGCTAAGTCTATAGAACTTCTACTTTTAGTTTTTTTTTCCCTGAGGAATGTCATACTAATTTCCATAGTGGTTGTACCAATTTACACTCCCACCAACAGTGAAAAAGAGTTACTTCTCCTGCTCCCCAGCCTCACCAGCATTTGTTAGGCATTAATTTCTTGATGGTACACACTCTTTCTAGAGTGAGATGGAATCTCAGAGTTGTTTTAATTTGTATTTCTTGAATGACCAGTGATGTTGATCATTTTTTCACATATTTATTTGCTTTTTGTACTTCTTCATCTGAAAAGTGTCTACTCATTTCAGTAGTCACAGAATGGGAAAAACTTTTTATCAGCTATTCCTCAGACAAAGGATTAATATCTAGAATAAAGAACTCAAAAAAATTAGAACCCCAAATTTAAAGACCCAATCCAAAAATGGGCATCTGAAATTATTAAGCCACTCTTTGTCCCAAAAGGAAACATGACCCCAGCCCTCAAGGCTGCTTGCTAAACACTAACCTAAGGATGCTCCAGGTAAAATAGGACTTTCCTCCCAATATTTGTTTCCTTAGTCCTCAAATTAATAAATGCACATCCAGTTTGTATATATGTATGTGTATAACTTCATTACTCTGTTACTACTACATTTACAGCTGGAGGTGCAGTGTCCTCCTGGCGTCACCATAGGCTTTGTGGCAGAACACTGGAACCTCTGCAGAGCAGTCTACAGCATCCAAAACGAGAAGAAAGAGAATATGATGAGAGTGCGTGGACCATGCTCAACCTATGGCTGTGGGTCAGACTCTGTTTTTGAGGTAAACATTGTGCAAATGTTTCCACTATTTTTTCCTGAGAGACTTCAGAATGATGTGGGTTTAGATAATTTTATGTGAATTAATAAAGTAGCAAAAAGAGGTAATCAGTCGATACCAGTTCATTTTTAAGTCACTATTAGTGAATTCTTCCACATTTTTCAAAATGTGAACTACTTTTTATTTCAGTGCTTGTTATAGATAAAAAGGAACATTCAAAACATTAAAATTGTTTAGAGTGAGTAATCTGACCTGATGAATGTGTTATATTTTTGTTTGTACTTACGTGAACATTTTTCCAAAGTTTCCAGGATGGGAATATAGATTCTGTGCAAGTGCCCAGCATATCACAGAATACATGGAGTAAAAATTGTTAATTGCATGGCAGAAGTCTATCTGCATCTCAAAACATAGGATAACACTGATAATATGAATAAAATTCATAATAGGTTATACTGTAATATTTTCTCTAGAAGAAAGTCCTTTTGTCTTATCAGAAGGGCTACATCATTATGTTGCTCGTTAATATACAAATCCGACAAGAAATTCCTAGAAATATTTCCTAGTTTTGTTAAAGACCACTTTCTTATAATTGCTTTTTCATGTATATTTCCTATGATATCTGTGAGAAGTGCCAGGATGTCCCTTTTATAAGCAGAAGGCTTTTCTATTCTGATGTATGATAATGCGGTGGATCTGACCCACAAAAGATTGAATGATGTGTAGTGCACAGTACCATGCCTCTGTACTTCTGCTGATAGGTTTTCCTAATGTGGTGGCTTAACTAATGGTCAACTTGTAACACCCAACTGAACTGAATCAGCATGGTTCTGGTTGTGGAAGGCCCATGTGAGGATTGTTGCCAACAGAATGAAAGGAGAACTGGAGGAGAAGATGATGTGCTGCAGATTCTCCTGGAGAAGCTTGTCATGCTGGTTTTCCTGATAGAAACTCATCTGTTATCATCAGAGGAGTTTGGATCATTGCTGTCACTAAGGATGGCTGCTGTTTCTTCAGGGCAGCTCTGGCCCTTACCTTGAGCATTGTTTCCTGGCTCCAGTGCAGACCTTTCAACCTGCTGGCACAGATTCTTCATTCCACTGTCACAGACTTTCTATCTTCCACCATTGACCTTTGGGCCTTCCCAGTGCAGATACTTGATAGATACTTGCATGAGACATTGTTGTGGGCTCTAGGTCTCCAGCTGGACTAATTAGGAGGACATTGCCATGGGCTCGTGGTCTTCTGCTGGACTCATGCAAGATATTACTGTGGGATCCAGACACTCAGCTGGATTCTTTGGGTCTCTAGTGTGTGAACAGACCTCCTACACTCTTTTGCTTTTGACTCCTTGTGTGAATATTATATACAATCCTATAAATTATGTCTCCTATATTAAATATTTTCCCTTGTACACCCTAACTACAGCACCTAGATTGGAAGTGACTTTCTTCCATTCTGCAATTCTCATTCTCTGCTATATGAAGACTTAATAATCAGTTCAATGATATCTTTTCCGACAACACCCCCTTAATAAATCATTTGAAGATGAGGAAAGTGCGCTAGCCTGAGAATTGCTAAGATATATCACAGCTCAGTTACTAAACAGTTTCAAGATACTCAGTCCTTTGTGCCCATGATTTGTTCATTTAAAATTAGGCAATTACTAAATTTTTTTTCTACAATGTACTTATGCTGCTTCTAAGTGGAACTTTAAAACATGAACGTTAGTACTTTCCAATTATCATAAAATCACATTCTTGTCATTGTAGGTCAAATCCCTGGATGGAGCATCCAACATTGGCAGTATTGTTAGGAAGTGGAATGGTTTGCTATCGACAATGGGAGATGCTGACCATTTTGACATTCACTTCCCATTGGACCTGGATGTGAAGATGAAAGCCATGATTTTTGGAGCTTGTTTCCTTATCGTAAGCCTTTGTTTTTGAATTATTCTAAGAGAATCACTCTTTCTGATGAGACACGGTATAGTATAATAAAAAGGGAAGAAGTTTTGAAAGTAGCCAATTTTTATCTGTGCTGCACTCTCTAGATACACATTTTTAAAAATGTGTAACACATACAAGCCTCAGTTTGCTCATGCATCAAATGGAGATAAAAGCACTGTATTTTTCAGGATTAGCCATTGTATGACTAAAATAGCTGGGAGAGCCTAGGATATAGTTCAGTGGCATAAGTGCCGCCTGGCAAGTGCAAGGTCCTGGGTTCAATTCCCAGTACCAAAAAATTAAAAAAGAAAAAAAATAGCCAGAAGAGTGGTTAGAATCTATTAGGCATCTGATGGTTATAACTCTTATCAGTTCATAGTAATATGTCATTCTCATTACTTAAAAATACCCATCTTATGATTTTAAGTGAAACAAAATAATTTTAAAACTGCCATCATTTTCCTCCTTTTTTACTGCTTTTTTGCCATTATACTCCTTAATGCAATACCATCCTTAGGTTTATCAGTTTTTTCTTCCTTTTAATGATGACGTTTTATTAATTGTTACTCAAGATGCAAAACTTTTTGTCTGCTCTACATTTCCAAATTTGTAATTACGTATACCACTGAATGTCATCTTCATAAAGATTTCATTACATTTATTTAACTAGAATGAGAAATTCTCCTGGTGATATATAGAGAATAATATTGCATGTGTTATATGTATATAATTGTTCATGTACACATAATTTATTTTCCAATTTCAGGACTTCATGTATTTTGAAAGATCTCCACCACAACGTTCATGAAGAAGATAGAGGAGCACATAAAATTGTCAATTACATTCCAATTTTAGTGTGTATGCTACTGCTGAAGCAAGCACAAGATCATCAATTATGATAACAAAAGTATTTTAGAAAATGTTGCATTAGGCTTAGTGTCCACCCTTACTTTTGGCAAGTGTATTTCTCTGCTTTTCAGGTTACTTGGAAGAGGATGCTTAGCTTTGACCGACAGGCTGAAGTTTGAGTGGAAGACCACAACCAGACATATGTTTCAGTTGGTTATCTGTCTACTTGGTAGATTAGAGGTTCATTTGGAAAAACTATGATCCATTTACCAAGTAAACTTATACAACATTAGCTTTAAAAAACTACAAACATGAGTTAAGGGAAATAGTCGTCCCAGAGTTCTCACATTAATAGGCAGTGAAATGAAGGATTGTTTTTCAGGCCAAGGACCATGGTTTCTATCTGCAGTCCTTTCTCACCTCTATTCTTTATCACCATGTTCTGTGATAGAAGACAAATTTGATTCCAGGTGAAAAGAGTTTTTGTTTAAAAACAAAAGAGTAGAGAGAAATATTATGTTTTATTATACAAGAAAAACTTTATCGCGCACCTATTTCAAAACTTTACAAACTTTGCAAAACTTTCGATGGAAAATCTGACTTTATTATGAAATAAAGCATGTATACTTTTATCACAGTATTTTAATTTTGCACTCAAGTTTCCTCATTGCATGGCATGGATAAGCAATAGCTGCCTATATACAAAGGTGAAATCAGACTGCCAGAAAAATAGCCAACCAGAGTCACAGTCAGTTGAGATCCCAGCATCTTAGGGACATCAGTGCCCCATAAGAACCTTGTATTTGACACATTTACATATAACACATTTACACACAATACCTTAATCTTTACTGGCCACATATGAAATATATTGAGCCAAATCTCTGACTTCCTGCAGTCAATTGTTTTGTTTTGTTTCTTCTTTCAAAATTCCTGGTGCCCACCAGGCTGTTCTAAGACAAGAAACTGAGCTGTTTTTCAGTTTGAAATGTGGTTTAGTGTAGCAGTTTATAAAAGCAAAAGGTACAAATTATGACAGTGCTTAGCTGCTTTTTGTTTACCTGTTAGAAAGGAAAATAATAAACCCCAGCAAACATGCTACTTCTATGCGATCTACAGTTTATCACTGAGAATTACATTAGATCAACTGTGTTAAAGTATCAGTTGTGCTTATTTGTATTAACTCATTTAATACATAGTGTATAAGTGAATGCTCTTTAACTTGACCCTATTGCACTTTAGCCTTCTATGTAGACGCAGCCTGTGTTCTTTAAACACAGCTAGAAATTAGATTGGAACGCATTCTACAGCTCATTAAATTTTTAAAAAGCCTGAGT
>RJWT010006403.1:0-29216 GCA_004365215.1 Cuniculus paca | reverse complement strand
GTGCCCTCAGGACAGGAAGTCGCAATACTGCCCCAGCCCCCCACCTTCAGGGTGACCACTGACAAGGATGAGCTCTGGGTGGAACCTTTGCAGCAAACACCAGAGCTCTCTGCTTCCTTGACAGCCACCCAGCTTCACATGCCACGGTGATACCTGCCAACCTACCAGAGTCACAGAGGAGCAAGGACTCGCTCCTGGCAGCTGACCAGGCTGGAGGCAGGGGTCTGACACCTGTCAGAGTCCTCGCACACACGCAGGTGGGGTCCCTGCCCAGCAGCACTCCGGGCACTGCCTTCGGTGAAGAGAGCTGTGCACGAGCTCAGCGCCTTATTTCACAGAAGAAGAAACAGAGCTGAAGCAGGACCCAGCCCTGCTCACGGGACAGGGTCATGCATCTACCTCAGTGCAAGCAGGGCCTCACACCTGGGAAGCACAGGAGCCTGAGCACCCACGCTTTGTGATGTGACAAACACAGGAGAGGTCTTGGGGTGGTTGCCCGTCTGTCATGTCCTGTCAGTGTTCTGTTCCACTTCTAGGGGAAGCTGACTAACTGATGTTGAGAAAATGCACAGGGGTTTCTTTTGGGGGGTGGGGTGGGATGCTGGGGGTTGAGCCCAGCTGTGCTGTACCCCTGAACTCTGTCCCCAGCCCCCTTGGAGACAAAGTCTTACTAAATTTCACAGGCCAGCCTTGAACTTGGGATTCTCCTCCCTCAGCCACAAGTGCATAAGGTTTTTTTCTTTTTCTTTTTTATCTTTTTGAGACAGGGTCTTGCTATGCAGTGCAGGCTGGCCTTGAGCTCACTTTGTAGTCTAGGCAAGTCTTGAACTCGCAGCAATTCTCCTGCCTCAGCCTCCTGAGTACTGGGATTACAGGTGTATGCCACGAGGCCTGGCTAAAGTTTTCCACTTCCTACCTTCCTAACTTTTTCAATCCATGAAGAAATGTAAAGATGGAAGGCCAGTCCCTGGCATTCCTGCATTAAGTGGCAAGGACTATGCGTACTCTCCCAAGAACGCTGAGGACCCCAGGGCCACCACCTTACCATGGTGCTCTCCTCCCCCAGGCTTCTGAAGGCTGCCTCCAGGCACTGCACAGGTTCCCATTAAATTGCCAGGAGACCCCTTCGTCCAGCGGTATGGAAACTGTGGCACACACGCTGCCGAGGGCTGGCTGTATCCCTGAAAGCCTAAAGGCTCCCTTTGCAGGTCCGGGGTGCTATCTGGAACCTGCAGCTTCACCTCTAGAATAAGCCTGGGTCTTCTGGCCTCACTGAGCCCGTCCCACATTGTCCTTGGGAAAAGATGTGCATTTACTTCTTTCAGTGCTGTCAGTGCCCTGTGAGCAGTAAAAGTGTTAGTACTTTTACTCGGTCACAGCCAAGTCTGTAAGGCAGCTGCCTCCGTTTACAGGCATCAGACAAGTTTTGAACAATGCACCAAACATAAATGTAGACCTAAATGACAAAAACGTGTGGACTGACTCCAGACCCGAATGTCACAGTGTGCTGTCTGCCACTGTGACAGAGCAAAGCTGAGCAGGTCAGGGTGGGTTTGAGAGGCAGTAAGGGGGACACACAATACAGCATGGGCTTGGACCAGAGCTGCACTCTTTGCTTCTCTCAGTCCAGACCTCACTTCTGACCACCTTTGACAATTATCATCTTTTTCTTAACATATTTTTAGGTGGACTAAGAGTTTCTCATCATTACCCATCCTAGTGCCACCAGCCAACACTTAGTAGAGCCTTATCCTTCAGGGGAAAAAAGCCTTGGCTGTGAATACTTGTTTTCTTAGCTCCCAGTCACTCAGCAATGTCCACTTGTGTTCAGAGGCCTGTGGCTGCTCTTCAAGGCTTAATGCGTATTTTCATTCACTCTCACTTCCATCGTCATCGTCGTCATCGTCTGCATAGCTGTCACTGTCTTCAATCACCTTGGCCACTTTGCAGGACAGGTTTTTAGAACTTACAACTACAAAAGTTAGATATTACGTAAAATGTGAAATATAGACTCATTAGTAAATCTCCCCATCCTCATTATTTTGGTCAAAGCAGAAATAAGAATATCTGTAACACTGGTATAGAAGGTACGGGTTGATAAGTACTCTTACAGGAACATTTAGCACCGAGAACAACCACAAAGAGAAAAGAAATTTCTAAGGGCTTTAGCCAAATAGCCCATTTCCAGAGTGTGATTCCCTCAGATCAGCTGATACCCCCTCCCACTCCCCACCTAGACTCAGGCTCTTCCCCCAGGCAGCAGGCCCTTCCCATCTCACCCTTGGGGAACAGGCCCTCCTCTCTGTCCTCATCACATTCTTCCCAGTGGTCAAAGTCAAAAGTCACGTTAGGATTCTGTTCAATACAATAGTTTACACAAGTAAGCGGATGTAACTTGGCCACGTGAGAAGCCCTCCAACTACAATTCACAACGCACCTTCTGTCGGAGTAAGCCACACCAGGATCCCCTTTTCTCTTTTGCAAGAGTGATGACAGGCTCTTCATTGGTAATTACGCACTTGCAATCTTCTTTTATGATGTTGGCCTGAAGCTCCATATCAGCCAAGTAAAATTTGTCTCCCACCCAGGCACTAGGTTAACAAAAAGAAACAAAGTCAGCCTGCTAAAATGTTGGAGATTATTTTTAATTTACCTTATAAGATATACATAAACCTACCTGAAAACAACTCTATCTCTGAAGTATTTACATTCATAATCCTTTATATTCCTTATTCTTATCTTTAGGATAACAACATCATCTTTTTGGAACCACTTTATTTGTGGGTGAAAGCTAAAAGGAAAGAGAAAGCCTTACACAACGTCAGTGTTTAGTCCCCAGTGGAGGGAAGCAGGTGCTCCAGCAATGGACAGACGTACCTTTTCAGTTGTTGCAATGTTTCAGTTGGTTGTAATGTTTTGCTAATGGGAATATCTCCAGGGTTTTCAGATAAAGTTTCTGTACAAAATCAAATGTTTTTACATAACATACAGATACATACACATAAACTTTTTTGCACCTTAGCCAACTTTCAGATAAGGAATTACTTATGCAAGGATATAAATTTCATAGTAACTCAAGTGCCCAGTTGCAAAGAATAATGAGAGAAAATGCAAGTCAGTTACATCAACATAATGTTTTAAAATAAAAACACAGGAGGCTGAGGCAAGAGAATCATTGCAAGTTTGAGACCTGCCTGGCTACAAAGTGAGCTCAAGACCAGTCTGAACTTCAGAGCAAGACCCTGTCTGAAAAAAACAAAAAATACAATACAGTAAAAAAATAAAAACAAGCTTTAACAAATATTAAACAATTAGGAAGCATAGTTACTTTTTGGAGGGGCACCACATTATGACAGCTATCTATGGGACATAAATGCACAGGCTGTCTTAACCTGTCAGGACAGTGCCAAAGATGACTCCCAGAACACAGACATCATCCTGCTGGAACAAATGCTGAAGACACATTTTCTAAGACAATGCAATTTAATCTCTGCCATCTAAGACACTTAAAGTTATCATTCAAATCCTTTATGCTCACAGCAGCTTTGACCACAATAGTCCTACTTGAATACCCTGACACCTCCCAATACACTGTGGTGTACTCACAGAACAGAACTTAGCAAGTGTAAACATTGCTTCTTGCAATAATACAGATGAATTTTTTAGACATAATGTTGACTGAAGGAAGCCAGTAGCATGTATACTGCATGCTTCCAATTCAGTGAAACTGATGGTGACAGGACTCAGAAGAGTGGTCACTGTGGAGGGTTCTGAAAACCCTCAACAGCATGATCCAGGTGTGGCTAAGGGACAGGTGCACATGCACAGACCCCAATGAACTGCATGCTTTGCATCTGTGCACTTCCCTGGCTATACACTATGCTTCAAATAAAAATAGAGGGGCCAGGGATTTAGCTCAGTGGCTCAAGTGCTTGCCTGGTAAGCGCAAGGTCGTGAGTTCAATCCCCAGTACCAAAAAAAAACCAAAAACAAAACAAAAAAAAAAAACAAAGAAAGAAACTGGAAAACAGCTGCAAAAAGACACCACTGAAGTGAACTGTCTAAGCAGAAACAGTGAACTGCCTAAGTGATATCAGATTGTGTCATCATCCCCCCATTTCATCTAAAGGAAACCCTAAACATGAGGAACTCTCCAAACATGAATGATTTCATCAACCATCTTTAAATGAGAAGTACCAACCGGATGTTGGGTTTTCTGATCTTGTCTCAGAGCCAGTCTCTCTTTCCGCACCACAGTCCTCTTGCTGTGCTCCCTGCAGACAAGTGGTACCTTCTGCCGACACTGAGGGAGATGTCGAGAGAGGCGTCCTAGACGGAAGAGGCAGAGGTTAACTCTTTGGATTTCTAAGAGATGGCTGGGCTAAAGAGGGGGATGGCAGCTGCTAAAAAACTGAAGCTCTTGTAGCCCTGAAGTTGATGACTGACTTACCAAGGTTGAGACAGGACTGACCAGCTCTGCTCACAACCTGGCCATGCAAGAAGCAGAGTTGATAATAGACAGGGATTATCAAGGAAAAGAATTTGCTCAGTTACTAAAATAATTTCCCTTCCAAATTCACTGAACTTTTGGGAGTAGCAACATACACTGCTACCTCCTTTCAAACAGGATAAAAGGGCAAAAAGTGAAAAGGCAGGGCCAAGGATTTAGCTTAGGGGTACAAGCGCTTGCCTGGCAAGGTCATGACTTTGATCCCTGGTACCAAAAAAAAAAAAAAAGGTGAAAAGGCAGTTTCCCTTCTTTTCCTGCTTGTCTCTCAGGCTATCTTCCCAGGTCAACTTCTAGAAATGTTCTTTGAAAAAAAAAGCAAATACTACTATTTATGCCTTTTTCTTTTTTCTTTTTTTGGAACTAGGAATCAAACTCAGGATCTCGTGCTTGCCAGGCAGTCACTGTACCACTGAGTTATATCCCCGACCCTGTTTATGCCTATCTAAAACAGAGATATATGTTGTTAAACACAAGGCAACCTACTAAATTAAAATGTGCTGCTCCTCATTTCATTATATCTAATAGCTAGCTAGAGATTACCTCCTCTCAGAACACAAAAGGAAGCCTAATTCTTTTAAAATTTTCTTGTATTACATTATTCTTTTGCTTTGTGGACCAGATAACCACTATAATCATGTTGAGTTTCTTTTGTGGTGGTAGGGATGGAAGCCAGGGCCTTATGCATGTCAAGCAAGGGTCTACTCCTGAGCTACACCCCCAGCTCAAAGGTGAGGAGAGGTGAGGTGAGGTGAGGTGAGGTGAGGTGAGGTGAGGAGAGGTGAGGTGAGGTTAGGTTAGGTTCGTTTCGTAAGATGGAGTCTTGCTCTGTTGTGCAGTCTGACCTTGAATGCCTCAGCATCCCTGGGTGCTGACCTTCCTGCCTCAGCCTCCCTGGGTGCTGGGACTGTAGGCAACCTAGTTCAATACTTAAAGTAAATAAAAAGGTCTGTATGATGAAATCTCCCTTGTATCATTTCCTAGGCATCCAGTTCCCTTCTTCAAGGGTGACAATATAATTCATCTTTTATGCATCCCTCCTTGATGCTTCAAGCCTAATTAAGCAAACCTGCACAGACACAGGCACAGGTACCCCTGCTCAATTTACAAGATAATAGTGTAACACATCCTATGAGGAGGGAGTGTTAGCTAGTGCATCTCCCAGGAGACTTCTGACTTGTGTGTGTGAGCCTGGGGCACAGCATTCTCCAAACAGCAGAGGACAGAGCACTCCCCCCCCCGCCTGCTGCCCCCTCCTTCACCTCCACAACTGATGATCTCACTAGATGCTCCTCTGCCAGCTCCACTCCTCCTGCTTCAAAGTCTCTCCAACCAACTTCCCTCCCCAACTGCTTCCTCCAAACTCTTGGCTTATACTTTTGACAAGCTTAAAACTTAACATTTCTGAAACCAAACTCAGTATCTCTTTTCTCTCCAGTAGGCTACTCTGGAAAGCATCTCTCACCACCCAGAGTGCCAATGTCCTGGGTCTCTCACTGGGCCTCAGAGCCACAGTCTCATCCCTTACACTGGCCACTCACTAAGTCCTATGGCTTCTCCATCCATGAGTGCCTGACCCTGCACCCCTTCCAAGCCTGCTGGTGGGAGGATGCTGGCCTCCATTAGGTGCAGGTGATGGCACCACACCATCACCCATCTCCCCAGGAACTGTCTACCTTCATCTCAGTGGACTGCACTCAGACGTACAGAACTCTACAAACCCTTTCAGCATTCACTGGCTACTATCCAGGTATAAATGCCAAACAATGATGGCTTCTATGCTTAGCTGCCAACCCTACTCTGTAAACCTTTCCAAAAAACTCCACTTTCTATCATTCTAATTTGCCACAAACCTACCTAACCTACTTAACTTCTACAATAATTGCTTCCCTACAACTTTAAATAGTCTTTAGTGCCATTCTGTCAAAATCTCCATTCTCTAAGAACTCTCTGACAAGCTCCAGTACCACAAACAAAACAGAACAAAAACTTCAGACTATAAATTATTTTCATCTTTTCTGGGTTCTTTTAAATGCTCCTATTTCCTGCTGCAATGTAAGCATCTTTCAAGGTCACCAAGGATACCACCAAACCCAACGGTCAGCTGGGTCCTCATTTCATGGTTGGTGGCAGCTGCTGACACAGTTCCTCTTGTGCCTCCCATCCAGAGCTGCCCTCTGGTAGGCCCCTTCCCAGCCCGCTGGCTGCACATTCTCAGGCTCCTGCTGCCAAACAGTAGGACCCACCTCCCAGCCCCGCCGCCTTCCCACTCACTCTGTTAGAGCTCTTGGCCGGTTTCTTGGTTTTAGACGCTCACTGTCTGCTACAATGGCTATACATCACTTCTCACTACAAATCCTGGAGGCTTGGAAAGCCATTTAGAGAGGTTTAACTTGATCAAAGGACAGCTTGTGGTTCCTGTGCTGGGAGTCACTGAAGAGGGAGTTGGGGGACACAAGCTGTGCCCAGAGGATAGACAAGATGGCATGAGGAGAAGTAGCTGGTGTCTGAAAATATCCTGAGTAAAAGCTGGGAGCGAAAGCAGGCATACAGGGGAGTTCAGAGACCTCCACAAATGCAGAGGTAAGATGACTGCTCAGAAGAGCTCCGAGAAGACCTTATGCTTTCATCTTGGGCCAATCCCTAGGTGACAACATGGAGTCACCACACATGGCTGGCAGTATAAAAACAGGCAGCTGCCCCAATCCAAACTCTGTGATGGATCCTAGAAATGTTTAATGCAGAACTGACATAGGACCCGATTCTGCTTTGATTACATACCCTAAAGTCAAAGCAGGAACTCAATTAGGTACGTCTGTATACTATTTTTTCCTATCATTTTCAAAAAGAATCAAAAGTGAATGTATATAACCATACTTAGATGATAATAGATTAAATGGGTCAATAATAATTTATGCTATAGCACGTTCAATGAACTGAAAACAAAGTTGGTCGGAGGAAGGCAGAGTAACTTGGTCTTTTAAGAATTAGAACCGAGGAGCTCCATAATCATCTGGCCTCCTCTCATATCTGCAGTTAGAAGTGTACATGACAGAAACTACAGGGATCTTCTGGATTCCCCAGTCAATGACAGCCACAATGTAATACTTGTGCTGACTTATTCACTGCACTAAGAAGTCATCTGCATAGATCCCTTTATGGGTGCAAGGTAATTGTTCAAATCACGGATCCCCGACAATCCTTAGAGCCACTCAATACTTCTGTCCTAATATCTCAATTTCAGCCATTACACAGTCAATTATACAAGGTATAACTTGGCACACAGTCAGTCCATCATCAATTGTACTAAGTCCAATTTGGCTTTGATGAAAAAGTTTATAAAGTTGGTATTAACCACGATATGGCAAAGTGGGCCCACCTGTGTATTATATTGGAAGAATAAGCATGAAGGATGTTGGGGGACTTCTGTTACCTTTACAGCACTGAAATCTTTTCTTTCTTTGAACTTTTAATCTAGACTTTTGAGTCTCTCAACTCAGAGTAAGCATTTGCTTAATGGTCACATACTTCCTTGCTTTCTTTTGTTTCCCCAAGTTCACACCACATTCATGCATCTTCCCTATTTGTGTATACTTTTAAAAGCCAGTTCTTCCACATCCTCACCCACATTTGGAATTTTCTTTCTCATTTTCACTTTCAGGTGGTGCTATGATGGATTACTCAGCATGGCTCTAACTTGTCCTTTCCTGCTAATGAATGAGCTTGAGCACTTTTTCTTATTGCAACTAGATACTCTCCTATCTATCAAGTCTTGTCCCATCTAGTTGAGTCCATAGCTTTCTTTCTGATTAGGAGTTCTTGGTACAAATTCTTCCACGACAAACATGCCATGCCATCATCCCCCTCTGGGTTCACCAACATACTCTTTCAGAGGGACCTCAAAGTGTCTCATATATTCATACACTCATATATCTCATATCCTCAAAGCTCACGTCCTGCTGAGGGGCGTGTTAAATTCGGACAGTCACTATGGACACTTGCAGGGCAGTGGCTCTAACTATGATTTAGCAGTTCCACTCCATGAGATAACCAAAAGCCACACAGGAGAATGTCTAACACATCATTACCTAAAGTAATCCCAATGCAAGTTCCTCAAGTCAATCACAGAATGGGTAAACAATTAGGGTACACTCAGACAAAGACGTTAGGCAGCAGGGCTTACTTAGATCTACAGATATGTATCTAGTGTGGATGAATTGTGCAGGCAATGCTGAGTCACAAAAGCTAGATAGGAGAGAGACACACTGCATGCTTCCTTTCAAAGTACAAACCCCAGTTATGGTATTCCATTGAGAGGAGAATGTTCTTTTTTTTTTTTTTAGGCGGGGAACAGATGTGGCTTTCATGGTTTGGGGGTAATTTCCTGGGTGTGCTCAGAAAATCCATCCAGCTACACTTGGCATGCGTGCACTTTTCTGTATGTATGTCATCTGTCAAAACTAGTTAGCAGAAGTTCTTTCTGTAAGAGATATAGGTGAAATTATATACTTGATGTTTGTTTTACAACAGTCCACCAAAAAACTTGAGTTAGAGTTGGAATATGGATAAAGCAAGATTTTTTTTTTTGAGTCAGGGTTTCAGTATGTAGTTCAGGCTGGATTTGAACTCATTATATAGCCCAGGCTGGTCTCAAACTCAAGGTGATCCTCCTGCCTCAGCTTCCTGAGTGCCGAGATTTCAGATGTGTACCACCATGCCTGGCAATTCCCCAAATCTTGGTGATCACTAGAGCTAAGGGATGGCAATAAGCACATTCATATAACATCACCCTGGGGAGTTGTATTTCCATTAAACAGAACAACTATCCTGAGAGGGAAGCAGAAATGCACTTACGGGATTTGGTTTAGGCTTTCTTCAGAAGTTGCCATTTTAGCTCTTTGATATAATTTTTTTAGTTCTTCTACATGTTCTGAATTATCAACGCCCATTCCCATGGACAAAATTTCAGCTCGCACATTATAATCAACAACAGAAGTTCTCAAATTTGAAAGTTTTGTAACATGTACCTTGAATTTAAAAAAAAACATTTTTAGAAGTTACACCTTATTTCCAGCATGCACTGAACCCAGAGGTGCCCTCCAGCCTCAGACCTTCTTGTTTTTTGAGGCAGAATCTAAGTTGTCCAGGCCATCCTTGAATTTTTGATTCTCTTGCCTCAGCCTCCTAAGTAGCTGAGATTACAGGGGTGCACCACCATGCCTGGTCATGCTTTGATTTTTAATTGAACCATGAATGCCCTTGAGTGTCTCTCTGTGAAGCACCATGACATACACCATAGTGTACAAGGGCTCCCCACTGCAGCATCTGCTTACGTCACCACTGAGGTCACAACAGAACTGTCTAAAACCCAGTCCCACACTACAAAAATATGATCAGGTGTGGGAATAAAATACTTGGTCCAGCCCAATCTGTAGTGTGATAACTGGCAAGAAAATTGTGATTTGTTTTTCAGATTCTAATTCTTTTACTTTTATTAATGAGGGAGATCTAAAGTTCAGAGTCCTTGTGCCCAGAATGGGCTTATGTCAAGACTCTAGATTATGTGTTCTGGACCATTGCCTCCACTTGTCTTTTATGAAACCAAAACACTCTCATTCATTTCAATTTATACAATATTAAGTAAACAATTAAAAATCTGCAATAGTCTGATTTCTATTGTTATGGTTTAATGTCTATATGTCCCCCCAAAGCCTCATACAGTCACAGGGGCAGGCTTCTAGAATTTGTGATTCATTAACGGTCCAACACTGGGATTATGAGTGTGAGTGCTACATTCATTCTAGGGTGGGTAGCCTGCATAGATACAAGGGAGGGAAAGAGGCTTGCTCTCTCTGCTCCTCCCTTTTTGCTCTTGTGGTTTTTGCTGTTTTCCGCTGTCATGAACTGTTACCTCTATCATGAGCCATCCTGCCTTTGACCCAGCAGATTATGGACTAAAAGCTCCACAAACTGTGAGCTAAATAAACCTTTCATTCCTTAACTTTGGGTGTCAGTTATTTTGTCTCAGCAATGGCAGAAAAGTAACCAACACGCAGATGTAGGGAAAGTATAGGAGTGTCCCTTCCGTGATGGGCAGAAATCTGCTGAGCACCTTCCATAGTGAATCCTGAGCATGAGTCCCATCTGGAATGGACAGAAAAGGCTTTGCCCCCTGAAAGTGGAGAGGTAGCTGGGCTGGGTACAGAAGAATTACACAGGCAACGTGGAGTCACAGAAGCTAAACATGAAAAGACACATTGCATGTTTCCATTCAAACAAAGTATAAACACCAGCTACACTTTTCTATGACAGGAGAATGGCCCTGCTGGGGAGGGAGCTGGAGGTGGCTGGGGTCTGTTCCCCTCCAGTGTGCCAAGAAACACTGTTACACACTCTGCACCTGTGGAAACACATTTGCCAACTGGGTTTTGAGTTTTCTTTTTTGTTTCATTCTCTGAGCTATAGTTTTAAAAATCCCTAATTCAAATTTCCACTTTTCTTCTCTAATAAAGAACAACAGTAATACTGATTATGAGCTTATCAACTAAGATCCTCTTACTCTACTTACTTGCATTGGTAATCTGTACTTTATAAAACCTATTTTTTCTTTTTTTTGAGACAGGCTCTTGCTATGTAGTTCAGACTGGCCTTGAACTCACTATGTATCCCAGACTGGCCTCAAATACTTAGTGATCCTCCTGCCTCAGTCTCCCAAGAGCTAGGATTTCAGGTCTGTGCCACCATGAGTGGCTTCTCCTCTTATTCTTAAATCTTATATAGATACTCCCCTTTGGACATGTTAAAGCTTTCTAGCCTTACAAAAATAACTTCCAGCAAAACAGTTCATTTTCTTGAACTGAATTCCTTATTCCTGAATTCTTATAATCATAGTAATTAAGATTTATCTAACACAGCAAAATCTTGAATTGAAAAGCAGAGTTCTGATAGTGCAGGTGGAGAGGGCACAGTGCCAGTACAGCGCAAAGAAAGAGGCCCCAGCCCCACGTCCTGTGTCATGCTTACTCTGCACCCCTATTCCTGCAGTACAAGGGCCTCTACTGCTCTGCTCACAGGTGAAGCTCTTGAGTCCAGCACTGGTCCTGGCACAGGTGCTCAATAAACATCTGTGAAGTGAAATGTGAACACAACACCCATCTTTCAGTGCCCAAGGACTGGAATCCTCGGGATTACCAAGCATGTCCTGGGTCTTTAGGATCACTTACGAACTAGAAAAGACAGGCACTATTATAGCAGTCACTGGCCTGGAGCCTCTGTGTGGTATATATAGACAGTGGGCTGTGAAATCAACTTAATGATCATGATCAATGCTTGAAAAAGTAGCACAGAATTATAAATAGGGAATGACAGAGGTAGCAAGGACAGTTTCATTAAACTTCAGTTGTGTATGAGTGAGAGTATGATAACATATTCACAAATACATGTGTGTGCTTGGTTACAATGTAAAACAATCTATCAAATCAACTAAACCCACAACCAAATTAATGACACAAATAAAAACAAAAAAACCCCACTTCTCTCCAACACAGAGCACCAAATAAGCCGTGAAACACAGTAGAATAATCTGGATCATTTTAGTGGCCTGCTCAAAATAATTTCTTCTTAGAAAACCTGCATACCTACCATTGAATCAATCCAAACTGTATTTCCCAAAGCCAATACCACTTTTGCATCATGTAATTTTCCAACAATTTTATGATGAATGTACCTAGTAACCTGAAAAAAGCATTTCTGTTACTTTTCTGAAACTTTAACAAGAAAATAGCTTACTCTGTATATACAGTATACTTTGTAAAATATTCCTGCACTTCATTTGAGCCTCACAACAAGCCTACAGGTCAGGGAAGTAACCACCCCCTTCCCTTGCTGAGGTTAACAGAAGAGTTTAACAAGGATGGGAGTGGAAAGGTGCCTTGCTCAAGGTCTCCTGCTAGCAAGTTCCAAGGGCAGGCAACAGTGTGAGCCTTCATGCTCCCAACAAGTGTTTTCACTGTTGACATGGTGCTCCCATCTCCTCCACCGTCAACATGTCTTTAGAGTATAAGTGTTTATTTTCTTGAAAGCTCAATGAGAGTGAGGGGTGCTCCTGCTACCCCAGAGAACATCACTAAGGGGTCACTCTGCAGCCAGCAACAGGGGAACCAAGGGGCATTGCCGTTTCCTCTCAGGTAGGGTCACAAAGGTGAGACTGTCAATGTTTCATGAGCATTTAAACACCAATAAAACAGAACAAGAGGGAGTCAATCATTTTCATGAGACTGTTTCCACTCTCCTTGAACTCACTACATGAATTTGGGAGAACATACACAGGAGAACATGTCTCCATTTCTACAGAAGGATACCTGTCAAACAACTGTGGTCAAGAGTCTTTATAGACCAGAAGCTTCTTTAGGATGAGGACCCTGGCTTTCCTTCTAGTGGAGGGCAACACACCCAGACTCAGCATGGCACATGGCACACAATGGCTTCTCAGTAAATACTTCATCCGACAAAGACAAAACCTTTGATAAAAGCTATTTTTACTAAACCCACAGCAGGAATTTTTTTTCCCTAGAGATAATCACTTGTTTATTTCCTGGGCAGTGCTTAACCTTATTTTAACCCACTGTTTTTACTTTGCCAATTATAATGGTTCATATCCCATTAATCAGCATCCACAATATTTAACTTTCTCTTAAAGAATCAGGAGCATTGTTATGAAAAGGACTCATTGCTCCAGTGACGGGCAGGGCTGGCAGGCCTCCCCACCCACTGTGGCAGCACATGAGCCCACATGGGACTACTCTGTACATGTCCTGGCACAGGCTATGTCTCCGCCATCAATGCCTTATCTATCCATGCTGTTTGGTGACACCCTAGTGATGCCATAGGGTCCCTTCCTTTGGAAACTTTTCTAGCCTCTGTCTCTGCTTCCTTGTCCATCCTTTTACCCAACAGAACTACCTGGCCCCTCCAGAAACCACCCACCATTTCTGTCTTCACTTTGGGACCTTGGTTTTGTAGATGCTCACACTGTTTCTCCCCATTAGGATGACAGCCAGTTTATTTCACCATGACTCCTGTGTTGCACCATAGGACTTCATGTGCAGTGGCAGTCAGTACCATTCTGTACCAGCAGAGACCTAAGCAGACTGTACTCTAGGACATAAAGCTAAGGCCCAAATGCAATGCTTTAAATTCAAATACGCCCCAATTCGGTACAGGTTCTGGGTTACATATATTTTACAAGTCAACAAAACATAAAAGGTAAAGGAAACTCACTTTCGGATTCCATTCCATCTCACCATCAGTGGGTTTCACTCTGCAGACAATAAATTCCACAGCCTGCGGGGGAAGAGCGTGGAAGCTCTCAGGGAGATCCAACAGCTGGTCTGTGGTGACCAGCCCTGTCCTGCCTTCATCTATGAACTTCACCAAGACACTGCCCAGGACCCTTGAATCTTCTCTGTGGCTCATCTCTAACACTTGGACCCTGGAGAAGAACTATGGTATCAGTTATTCTAAAACAGGATCTTTAAAATACTCATTAATTTATCTTTCATTCTTCTTACCCATCAAATGGAAAATATACAAAAGACTCCCACACTACATGGTTTTACTCTATTCTAGGAATATAAAAAGCTAGGGTCTTTAAGAGCTCTTAGTAGCTGATTGAAGTATACAGAAATATAAAGCAGGTAGTACTTCTGAAGAGTAACTGCCTTTATCAGACAACCTAACAAAAACACAGCAAAGTAAAGTTCCACAATTTCCATCTCAGGGTGGTCACCAGGAGCACTGGGTGTGAATTCAGAAAAGTGGGTGCAAACAAGCACATGGATCAGGCGGGCCAGGATGGAACAATGACTGTGCCACCCAATGAGCTGGGCTTCAACAGTTCAGACACCATAACTCCCTACAACTCAGGCTGCTTATCTGTAAAATGAGAATACTGCCTGTTTTACAGGGAATTTGGTAAGAATTAAATGAGTTACAGAGGCATGCGTATGTTGCATACCATGCTCACTCAATAAATGTCTGGGGTTGCTCTGCTATCATGCTCTGTGCTCGGGAGCCAGGATGGTATCTCAAGCACCCTTACAGGGGCCTGGAGTATACTGTGCCACAACACCCTCCTAGGAGGGTGGGCATGGGGTGCACACATTCAGTTAATGGCCAATGGTGAAAACAGTCATGCACCACCACTGGAATTACCTCATGTCTCAAAACTTTTAGAGATGAAACAAGCAGACATTTTACCTGTGAAAAGATGTTTTTTCTTCTAATCCATACAATTCAAATTTCTTCACCTTCTCAACAGTTGTTTTATTACTAGAATCTTTAAAATACTCATTAATTTCAGCATTAAGAGTTGCATAAAGATCCACATGTCTATCAATTATGCGACCAAAATAATTTGTTGCATTTGAAATATAACAAGGTATTATCTGAAACATATACAACAAACATATCCAAAAAGCATGCTTAATTTAAACCAAAGATGTACACATCCCTTTTATCTGCAGAAAATGCACCCAACCTAAAAATCCAAAGCATGACAACAGGGCTTTTAAAAATAAACTAGAGCAGGGTATTGATGGTGTGGACCTGTAACCCCAACACTCTGCAAAGTTGAGGCAGGAGGGCTGCCAGGTTGAAGTCCAGCCTGGGCAATACAGTGACTTAGCAAGACCCCCATCTCAACATAAAAAAAGCTGGAGATTCTTTTTACTACTGTATTTCCCAAATCATAGGACTCTGTATGCCAGGCTAAGGGATCTCAGCCCTGACAGCCCCCCTGCACAGCATTAGTACATCAAAAGACTTTACATCAGTAGAAATGAGGAGGCCAAAGGAAGCTTGTGAATTGGATGCTCTTCACAGAAGGGCAGAACAGCATTAGGCTTTCCTTTCCGACTCAGTAAACTACTCATTCTGGTGAGTAGGGAACTTTCCTAGCTTTAGCACCAAAGGCTCCATGTGCTAAAAAAGTCCTCAATCTTGACTATGCAAAGTGGGAGGGTGCCTTTTAGCCACTCTCTCCTGCCTGTTTTAATTCCATTCTCCCTTGGACTTTTGCAGATGAATAACTGCTTCTTCTTGTTGCCGATAACGATACAAAAATCAGTTGAATTTCTAAAACCATTAGAAAAGGTAATTTAAAAAATAACATTAACAATAGCACCCCAAAATTTAAACTACTAGGAATAAATTTAACACAGTAAATATGACACCTATCACTGAAAACTAACAATGCTTACAGAAATTAAAGATGATTTAGAGTAATGTACCATGTTAATGGACAAATGACTTAGTCTGGTTAAAATGTTAATTCTCCTCAAATTAATCTACAGACTCAATGAGATACCAATCAAAAGTTCCAATGGGCTTACAAGAATAAAATTTTATATGACGATGCAAAGATACAGAAAAAGAATACTGAAGAAGGACAAAAGTGGAAAACTTACCTACCAGTTTTCAGGACTATACCGCTACTGTAATCAAGCCAGTATGGTACAAGGACAGAGAGAGGAACAGAGTCAAGAATTCCAGAATCCACACAGATGGTCTCCTTATTCACACCACGGGTAATGTGATTTAGGGCAGAGAGAAGGTCTTTATAGTAACAATGCTGGAGCAACTGATTATCCATGAGGCTAAGCCTTATACCCTATCTCACTTCAAGCAAAAAGTAATTTGGATGAATGATAGACATAAATGTAGTTATAAAGCTTATTTAAAAAAATACAAGCAAAAATCTTTGTGACCTCAGAGTAAGCAAAAATTTCTCACAACATGAAAAGCACAAAAAAATAAAGTGATAAACTCTATCCCATAGAAATTAAGTCTTTGCTCTGCAACTGAGGGCATCCAGAGTATGTAAAGAACTCATTAAAATTTGGTAAAGAAAAAAACCTAAATACAAAATAGGTAAGAGCCAGATGTGGTGGTACCTATAGGTACCACCATATAGGTACACCTATAATCCCAGCACTCTAGGAGACTGAAATAAGAGGATCACAAATTTGACCACAGCTCGGGAAATGTAGCAATTTAGTGAGAACCTGTCTCAAAAAATAAAAAAGGGCTGGGGATCTTGCCCAGTGTAAAGGCCCTAGGTTCAACTACTGCAGGAAAAAATCTGAACAGAAACCTCATAAGATATAGATGGTCCACAAAAAGATGTGGTGGAAAGAAAAGATGCTGAAGAATCTTAATTCTTAAAGAACTGCAAATAAGATATCAGTGAAACAGAATGGCTGACATACTGATGAGAATATAGACCAACTAGAATTCCAATATGTAGTGCTTATGAGAATGCAAAATGGTACAAGCACTTTAGAAAAGTGATAGTTTCTTATAAACAGACACTTATGACACAGCAATTCTACTCCTACGTCTAACTCAAGAGAAATGAAAATATACGTCAAAAAAACAAAAACAAAAAAAACTTGTAACACAAATGTTTGAAGCAGACTGAAATTGAAAAAAGCCCAAATGTACACTGACCTGTGAACAAACTATGCTACTGTGTATCTGCATAACAGAATATTACTCTGCAATAAAAAGAACAACATAGAAGAATCTCAAAAGCATATACTAAAGACTAAAAACACTACATACTGCATGATTCCACTAATATAAAATGCTAGTAAAGGCAAAACTACCATGAAATAAAGCAAATGAAGGGTTCTCCCAGGGATGGTGGTAAGGGGCATGGTCTCACTGTCAGGGGGCAGATCTTTATGAGGTGATGGAAATGCTTGTATCATAACAGTGGTAGTGGTTAAGTGACTACACACATTTATCAAAAGTTGGCAAACTCCACAACTGAAATTAGTCATTTTTATCATATATAAATTATACCTCAATATAGTGATTAAAAATGAGAGATTTTAGAGATTTGGCAGTGGGGTTCTAGAAAGGTGGCAACAGAGAACGTATTTTTTCGTCTCTTTGAATATCCATAATGAACAGAGGTAAAGTAACTGGACAGTAACAGCAGATCTCAGGCATATAACTTACAACAGTAGTTGACAAAATATCCCCTATATACCTCAAAAGAATAGCAGACGAGGGAGATAACACAAGAAAATATTCTAAGTGATCTTGGATTTGGGAATGACTTTTTTCTACCACTGAGTTATGTTTCTAGTACTCTTTCTGTCCTGCTTCAGCCGCCCAAATAGCTGGGATTACAGGTGTATGCTATTGCACCCAGCAGTTGATGACTTTTTAAGACATAATGCCCAAAGCACAATCCATAATATAAAAAATATTAGTAAACTGTATTCATTAAAATTATAAAACCTTATTACGCTCTACAAAAAACACCGTAAAGAGAATAAAGACAAGCCAAATAAGGGGAGAAAAATTTTGCAAACCATGTAGTAGTTGGCAAACGACTTTTATCCAAAACATATAAAGAATTTTTAAAATAGTAAGAGAGCTCAGAGTGTAGCTCAGTGACATAGGGCACTTGCCTGGAATTCATGAGGCTGAGTTCAATCCCCACACCACAAAAATAGCATAACATAAATAAAATTAATAAATAAAATTAATAAAATTAAATTTAAAAATTAAAGTAATAAATAATTAAAAACTTCAAAAATTTTAAAACATTTAAAAAATAAAAATTTCTGAACAGACACCTTACTATAGAGTATATGCAGATAGCATATAAGCATGTAAAAGATGCTCAACAGCTCAAACTATATGGTGAATATTTAAATTTTTAAAATTACAGTGAAGCACACATTGCCACTATCCCCCTTAAAATACTCCCCCTTGCTTCAAACACACTTATTCCATCATTCTTGCCACTCTCTGAAGCAGTTCTGAAGTCCTCTATCATGTCATTATGAAATGTAATAAAAAATAGTGTGAATGCTGCTTTTGATCTAACAAAAAGGTAGGATCATAAAAACATCACGGAGAATCCTCATCCTCCTCACTCACCACCTCATTCACAGTGGCACGCCTGCCTCTTCCCCAAAGTTAAAATGACCATGAAAGGTAAATGTTTTGAACAGACTCAGGACATCAAGGCAGCTACCACAGCACAACTAAAATCACTCACTAAAGGGAATTTTAGAACTGCTTCATTAAGTGGAAAAAATAATGGGATACAGTGTTCAAATTGAGGTTGAATAATATTTGAGGGTGATTAAAGGCAATGTGTCTTTTACTGTAATAAATTTAGGAAATTTAAACATCCACCACATTTTTCAAACATATTATGTGTGTCATCAGGAAACTGAAAATTCTACAAGACTCACAGCACTATATAGCTAAAGATTTGTTAAATCCAAAACCCACAATGTGCAATGTATGTACCAGTGTTGCCCCCTGATCGATGCGTTTTGAAATTTTTAGTTTTTTTGTTTCTTTGTTTTTCCTTGAAATAAAATGGATTTGAAAAAAAAAATCCAAATCCCAGTAGTGCCAAATATTGGCAAGAAAGTGGTGTGACAATAACTCTCATTTATTGTTGGTGGAAATGCAAAGAAGGTACAGTCACCTTGGAAGACAATCTAGCAGTTTGTCACAAAAGTAAGTATATATTTAGCATTTGATCCAGCAATCACAGTCTTATGTATTTACCCAGAGGAGTTGAGCATTTACGTTCACACAAAAGTCTGCATGTGAATGTTTGCAGAAGCTTTATTCATAACTGCTAAAATGAGGTCCACCACAACGTCCTTCAAAGTGAATGGACAAATACACTGACTCATCCTGACAATGAGCTGTATTATGTGTGTATCAAGCCATGAAAAGACATGGAAAACTTAAATGCATATTACTAAAGGAAATAAACAATGTGAAAAGGATGCATTCTGTATGACTCTAATTGTATATTCTGGAAAACAGAAAAGAGCTGAGGTTGCCAGGAGTCTGTGAGGGAGGGAGAGGGATGAAAAGATGTAGCACAGAGGATGGTTAAGACAGTGGAACTACTCTGAATGACATTGTATTGGTAGACACAAATGCTATACATTTGTCAAAATCCACCTGACTGTACAACTGCAAGAGAGAACATTAAACTAAGGACTCTGGTTAATGACAATGTACCAATATTGGCTCTTCAACTGTCACAAGTACACCACACTAACGCAAGATGTCAATAATAAGGAAAAACAGGAGGGGGGCAGTGAGGTGGCTTATGGGAACTGTCTATACTGTCTATAAATTTAAAACTGCTCTAAAAATCAAAATCTACTAATTAAAAAAAAGAGCAGATGAGCAAACTCAACCCCAGGAGTCAAAGAGCTACCTCAGGCCTCAGTCCAGGCCAGCAGAGGAAAGGAGTAGAACAGCCCTTGACCTAGAACAGAGCCTTCAGTTGGTCAGGAAAACACACAGGCCTGCAGGACAAGACAGCCCCACCACCAAGGCTCTTGTACCTCAGAATTCCCTCCAAAGGCAAGAACAATGAAGGAAGGAAAGGGCTGGATCGGAGAAGGGAAGGGAGCCAGAAAATCTCAGATGCTCTGTCACACTGTTTTGTTTTTTCACACAACACATAAATGATAGAAACGAGAACTCTCTGTAATATGAAAAGTTACCCTGATGCACGGCTTCTTGAATAAATTTTATTTAGGAAAATAAATTTTATCTAAAAGTGAGCAACAGTAAGGCACCAAGGTCAAATTCCATATCGATTAATAATAAAAATAAAACAATATATAAAAATAAAATAATAAATAAAAAACAGTCCCTAAAGATAATGAAAACCATTAGAAAGATGTATCCACAACCAGGCATGGTGGCACACACCTGTAATCCCAGCTAGTTGGGAGGCTAAAGCAGAGGGATCACAAGTTTGAAGTTAGCCTATGCAACTAGTTGAGATTCTGTCAAGATTTAAATAAATAAGCACATAAGCAAACAAATAAATAAATGGCCAGAAATGTAGCTAAGTAGTAAAGCACCCCTGGGTCCACTATCCACTACTTCCAAAATAAAAATGAAAGATGTATCACAAAACAGATCAAAACTGGGCTGGGGATATAGCTCAGTGGCATAAGCGCCTGCAAGTGCAAGGTCCCGAGTTCAATTCCTGGTACCAAAAAAAAAAAATCAAAATTATATCCTTTAATTTAAAAACACAGTGTCTTTTAGCTTTTTAAATATATGTGGCATTTAAAAATAACACAAATCAGGACTTGGCATGTATCTTAGTGGTACAGCACGGTGTGCTTAACACACATAAGGCCCTGAGGTCAACCCCTACACCTCTATCTCCCCAGAAAAGAAAAATTTAAATAAGAAACAGAAAAACTTAGAAATGAAGTGACAAAACTCAGAAAAAAAATTAGAAATTAAAGAAAAAGTATTTCAATAAAAATTAGTGGATGGAAATGGTGCCCTCCCTGCAAAATATATATGCATATCCTAATTCCCAAGGTCACTGTGACCTTATTTTAAAAAGGGTCTTTGCAGACATAATTAATGAACTCTAGAGGAAAAGATCATTCTGGATTATCTGACGGCTTCCCTCTAGACGAAGGCTGGAGAAACATGGCTACATGCTGAGACCTGTCAAGCCACAGCTGGAGCCAATAGTTGCCAGAAGAGGCAAGGACTGGGCATTTCCTGGAGGCTCCCAGCACAGCCCTGCCAACACCGCTGGAATTAGGAGAAAAGAAATCTGTGTTGTTTTAAGTCACCAATGGGGGTGATTTGTTACAGCACGTTATAGCAGCCAGAAGGAGATAATGCATTAAAGGGAAAAGGAGAAAAAATTTAAATTCAGAAATACAGAAATTAATAAAAGAGATTTGAAAGAAAGTTACTTTTAATTCAGCAATTCTGATTCTCAAAATTTTCTGCAGGAGAGTAATCAGGAATTTTTGGAAAAGAGTAAGCTAATCACTGCATTATTTTTAACAGAGTTAACTTTCTTTTTTTGTGACAGGGTCTCACTACGTATTCCAGGCTGGCCTCAAATCTGTGGTGGTCCTCCTGCTTCAGCCTTACCAGTGCTGGGATTATAGGCATGCACCACTATTCCTGGCACTGCATTATTAATAGCCTCCAAACAAAAATAATTTTTTTCTGAAAATATAACTGGAAAAAAATCCCTAAACTGTCATCAATTTACCTGACTTGATTTTGCTCTTATATAAACTGAAGTTCTGAAAAATGGTACCTAATAAGGATCCATTCCTGTTACCAGATTAATAGTACTATATTGACTACTGAAAATTGTACCAAAATTCTTCTTAAAAATTTTATTTATTAAAATGACCATTAACCACTGGACAAAAGCATCTTAACAGAACTTACTTTAATATATCCAAACACTGGTAGAGCTTGGTTGGATAATTTCCTTGGCATATCCATTTCTGGATTAATCTGGTGTCGGTCAGGACAGATCCTTTTGTCTCTGAAAAGAGAGACTAGGTTTGTTGTGCTGGTAGTGGTAGTTGTGTGCAGCCTCAAACATGCTAGACAAGGGTTCTACCATAGAGTGACATTCCTAGCCCCCTAGATTTCAAAACCAAGAAAAATAATAATAGTTTATGTGACTTCTGAAACATTCTTCATAAATTAATCCGCAACTGAAATTAAAGAACTTTTATTCCAAACATCTTGAGCAACCACATTAAATACTTTAGGTGACACTAACAGTATGTAAATACACAAATAAGTGGAAGAGGGCTATGTGAATTAACAAACTTCAAAAGTAAAGACTCGGCAACATATTGTCATAATCCAAAATACAGGCCAATTAACCTCTGAAGTAGAAGCCACTCTTTAAACATAATGTTACCTCCAAACAGAAAGTTAAAGTTCCAGTTTTAAAGATTAATATTCAAAGAAAATTTTTAATTTTACATATATACAGTGATACCTCAGTTTACAAACTCAATTCTCTCCACAATTCTGGCTGCAAACTGAACTGGACAAGAACCAAATCAAATTTCCCCATAAGGACAACACTGAATCTAATCATTCAATTTGATTCAGTTCTCTTCCAACTTGATTTGTGATCAGAATTGTGGGAAGAACTAAGTTCATGAATGAGGTTCTGTTCTGTTCTGTTCTTCTCTTCTCTTCTCTTTTCCTGTCTACCCCTCCATACATCCATACATCTATCCATTTATCTAGACAGGGCCTTGCTATAGAGTCCAGGCTGGCCTTGAACTTGATATGCAGCCCAGGTCTGCTATGAACTCACAATCTTCCTGCCTCAGTCAGCCAAGTGCTAGGATTACAGGCATGCGCTACCATGTCTGGCTACAATATTCTATTTAAAAGAATAAATAAAATTGCTGTTAATAAGCCATTAATGCATCATGCAAAATAATTAACATCAATAGTTATCTTAAATTCAATCCAGTAGATATTATCAGACACCTACATACCAGCTGTCCATTTACCAAGTAGCGGCATCTTGTCTAGAGGGCCCCTATGACTGTTCAGGTATCCATGCCCTCCAAACTGATCTACAGCATCAATGCAGTCTCTTATCAAAATACCAGTAGGGTCTCTGGAGAAATTAACAGGTTTATTCTATGGTGAAAGATTTTAAATAACTAAAGCAACCTCACACAGAGGCAATGTTGGAAGGTTCATATGCCAGATCCCAAGATTCACTATAAAACTACAATGCTTAAAGCATAGTGCCGGTAGAAGAGACAAATGGAACAATGCAGCAAAACAGACTCTCAAAACATAACACATATCTGAACAACAGGTTGACGATGATGATCTACATGCCAAAAGGCAAACATTACCCCGTACCTCAGATTATACATGCATGTCAGCACTCAAAAAATTTCAGCTTTTCAAGCATTTCAGATTTTAGGATTATGGATGTCAGTGGGAAAGTGTATACCTACACTGTAATATATTCATGCAATAAGTTATATCCACAAAGTAAATAAATGATACAACATAGATGAATTTCACAGATACTAGGCTAAAAGACAAACAGAAACATGAGATACACTGTAATTTCACTATACATTAAAAAATGAGCAAAAGTGTAAAATATGGCATCAACTTGGGTGCCCATCAACAAATAAATGGATAAAGAAAATGTGGCCTACATATACAATGGAGTACAATTCAACCATACACAAAAATGAAAGCTTATTGTCTCCATCAAAACGGATGGATCTGGAAGGCATTATGTTGAGTGAAATAATCCAGAAAGACCAGTACTTAATGTTCTCTATCATATGCAGAAGCTAGAAA
This sequence comes from Cuniculus paca, assembly GCA_004365215.1. Taxonomy (NCBI): domain Eukaryota; kingdom Metazoa; phylum Chordata; class Mammalia; order Rodentia; family Cuniculidae; genus Cuniculus; species Cuniculus paca. Next base: position 5,506 of record RJWT010006403.1, on the reverse strand, counting down.
AAGTGAACTCGAAAGTAGATTAGTGATTCAGGAGGGGGGGTGTAGGAGTAGGGTAGGAAAAAAGAGTTGGATTTTATAAGTATGCATGCCAAACGCTATTAACATACACCATTAAGATGTGTTAATAAAAAAATGGGGGGGGGCAAAATTTATCAATGTTGACAGCAACAGAGGGTAGTTACTTCTGGATAGGGCACATCAGGAAGAACACAGGAATCTCTATGTGCTCCCAGAGAGCTAGTTGGTAGTTTGCAAGGATACATAGATGTGATGCTTCATCAAACTGTAAAACTGTCATCTGTGTCCTTTCTTGCATGTTATACCTCAATTTAAAAAGAATGTGGGCTCACTTGCAAAATCCAAAAGCTTTAAGATACGGACACAGAGGTCGTCTGGCCTTCTTATCTTCTTTGGCTTCCAGGACTCCTGCAGCAAACTCATATAGCTCCAGTGGGATTTTAGCATCTGCTCGCTCCAAGTAGCGCAGGACACCAACCGCCTGGCTTGCATTTTTCTCCGTCAGCAACAAGACAGACTTGGGTTTTTTATCTCCCTGCTCTGCAGGAGAACCCTTAAATTGGGGTGAACAAAGGAAGTGATCATTTATACCAATGCAACTTTATGGTGTCTGAATCTGTCACTACATAGAAAATGACAGTGAAACACTGAAGGTAACAAAAATGGATCAAACCTGTGCGGTTAAACTTCCAAAGTGATCAGACATACAATACAGGCGTCCACCAAAAAATTTTGGCGAAGAAGGGAAGCTGAAGTGAATCACACATGTGGCATCAGTGATGGCCAGGAGTGGTATGCAGTCATCGGTTAAGGCTGGAGCAAAGGATTCCGACAAGTTCCCATGAGTGGGAGCTTTTGGCACTCACTTTAATGATCAATCCCAGTAATCATGCTGCACTGCATTTCTGCACTACATTTTATATTTTGTGGTGCTGGAGAAGGAACCCGGGGCTTCAAGCATGTTAGGGAAGTACTGTATCGTTATACACCCAGCCCTACATTTCAGCGTTTAGATGCAAAGAAACTCCCCCCTCCTCTTTTGCCCTAAAAATGCCACAGCCCCATGCTTAAATTCCAGAGAAAACTGTTTTTCTTTTTGGGATGAAAAATGCTTTTCTATGAAAAATCCAGGTCACCTATATATTTTTCACTTATTTTCTACATTTTGGCTTTATATTTCTAATATTATGACCATGATTCACTGTAGGCAACGGTGCATAGACATAGATCCTGTGGGCTATGTACATACAGACTTTAGATATACTACAATGATCCTCCAGCTAGAACCCCAGGAAAAGCATCTAGACTACCAGTTGCTGCCTATGGCTCTGAGAGCCCTGAGGGCATCCAGAGGCACCTTAACTGGAAACTAATTTCATTATGAAATTAGTATCACTAATAAATTTTGAGAAATAATGAGAAATCTGGAGATATATAAATGAAGATATGGCTATTAGCTTTGTCTAAATACAAGTAGAAATTAAAACACTTACCTAATATAATGTCAGAGCCAGAATTTAACTTCTTCCACTGTTCTAAAACATTTTTTAAGTCAGAAGTCATTTCTTTATGCATTTTCAAGCAAAATATTGAATTACTTTCTACTACCTGAAGATAAAACCAAAAGAAGTTAACAGTAGGGGACACAAGCTTGAAGCCAACTAAACCATGAGTAATTATTAATGCAAATGACTTTATTTTTGTTTGTTTGTGTTGAGACAATGTCTCACTATGTAGCCCAGGCTGGCCTTGAACTCAGTGATCCTCCTGGCTCAGCCTCCCAAGCACTGAGAATACAGGCGTGCACCACCACACTCATTGAATGACCGTAAATTATCTGGAGGGCATTACCTCATAGACCCAGTAATTCTTGAGAATGAAATGACTATAACTTTAAATATATTTCCAAAGTTCTATAAGTTTTATCCAGCAACTTGCTTAATGAAAATTTTGCTAAAACTGTTTCCCTACCTTTTAAAATAACAGATGAGTCAGGCATGGTGTTGCACTCCTGTAGTCCCCAGCACTCGGGACGCTGAGGCAGGAGGATTGTTGTGAGTTTGAGACCAGCCTGGGCTGCAAAGTGAACTCAAGGCTAACCTGAACTGCATAGCAAGACCCTGTCTCAAATAGACAAAAAAAATATAAAATAACAGATGAAAAATAAAATACATACATGTGTGCATGTGTGTGTATATGCATATGTGTATATGTATAGTTTGTATAAGTAGGTATATATCAAATGTGTGGTACTATTGTCAACAAAGGTATTACATTTGTATCTTCTTTCTAAGTCATTCTTGAAAAAGATGCATTACTGATTTATTTTGTATTTGGCTTTGGCTCTACATTTTAGCATTATGAATGCAAAACTAGAGTAAAACATAGTAAGTTGTTTTTTTTTAAAGATAGTAAAACCCAACAAAACAAAACAGAATAAATCCAATCAAAATACAGCAGTGAAATTGGTACAGAATATCAAAGCAGGGTAATGGGAAAACAACAATGGCTACTATAGTATATCTTGTTATCTTCACAGTAGTTTTCCATTCTATCAGTTACAGCAAAATCAGACCAAAACAGAACAGAATAAAACCAATCAAAATAGACTATTGAGTAAAGCAAAAAAACCAAAAAATAATAAAACAAAACTGATTATTAGACTTTAAAAACCAAGACAGAATCCCCCATATTTACTGTATTGTATACTGTTATCCTTCCTATTCATGCTCAGACTGTCAACCCCATGCCTGTAAATTCAACCTAACAGTACAATCCTTCAGGTGCTTTTTGTACCTCAATTGCTATCACCTCCAAGCCAGCTGGTGGCTTATGGGGTGAGAGGGTTTGGTGATTTTCAGCCTGCATGCCAGTAGGCTTACAGGAAGCACAGACTTTTTCTCTTCCTGGGTCCCACATGGTCTGTGCGGCTTACCAGAAAGGCTGGCTAGTTGGATCCTTGATTGGCTCCTCCCAGCCCCAGTATGGCCGATTCTCGGAAGTTGCTATCTGACTTTTCTTTCTCTTCCTGGATCCCGCATGGTCTGCGTGGCTTAGCAGAAAGGCTGGCTAGCTGGATCCTTGATTGGCTCCTCCCAGTCCCAGCATGGCTGATTCTCAAACACAGTAAGTTTTTAGCTGATTTCTTTTCCTATTCTGGCTCAGGATAGTATCTTATTGTTATCTTCTCCATCTTCTTAGCTAGAGTATAGAGGATGTAGGAATTTCTGCACTTGGGTCCTTTTACGCACCACAGTGACAACGCCACCCAGAACTGCTCACTGGGAAACCTGCCTCTTGGGAAAAGCTGGGCCTGTGTGACTCCTCCCCCAGGGCCAGGCCTCCTGCTCTCAGCATTTCTGGCACAGCCTGCCTCCTCTTTGGACCAATGTGAAACTTGGAAAATTGTATCTCTTTATTCAATCACCCTAGTAATTTTCTGATCACTGAAAAATCAGCCTCGGTTTAAACTAACAGTAAAAATGTCTTTATGAGTGGATGGGCTTACCTTAGACACTATTTCTGTTTCGTCTACAGAGCAGGTGAAGATCAAGGTCTTTTGTGCCCGACTGGGAATGAAATCAAGAACCTGGAGTAAAGTAGAGGTTTTTTCACATTCTAGGCAAAGATGTACCACCTGGTAATGAAATATAGACACAAGGTGAGGTATATTCAGAGTGCTGCAGTTTCACTTTTCATAGATAAATACAGATAATTTGCTTGTGCTCATCAGCTGCCCTCCACTCATCACCTGCTGGACGTTCCCGTAGAGAGCAGCCTCCTCCGGGGCTGTGATCACAACGTAGGGATCACTCATGAACTCTCTCATCAGGTGTTCTATGTGTCTGTTCCAGTGAACGCCAACTGCAATGATCTGACGTGGTGCACACTCCCTTTCTTCCATTTTAACATTTTTCTTAAAGTTATCTAATATAGCAAACATCTAAAAAATTAGCATAAATTTTATATTTTATTTTAAAAGAGTTAGAATTGGTTTGACAACATAAAAATGCAAAGAATTGTGTATTTTCTGTTTTCAGGGTGGGGAAAGCCTTTCTGAAAATAAAAGGGAACAGCAAGAGACACTAGGGTAACCATTGTTAATCTCCTCTTGTTATGTTTTGAAAACCTGTATAGCTTGCAGTGTTCTGTTTTAAAATGCTATATTATGTTTGACTCTATTCTGTTTTCTTTTGCTTTGTTTTGTTCTATTCTCTTTAAAATTAAAAAAAAAAAGAAAAGAAAAGAAAAGGGAACAACTGAAAGAAAATGTTAAACTCCACTATAAAAAAGATTAAAGCATTAAAGTATCCTGGTAAGTATGCATAACACATCTAACAAGGGATTAAAATACTTACATTTAAAACTTCAAAAACTGATTAGGGAAAAAATGACTCTACCAATAAAAAAATAAGGAAGCAAGCAAATCATAGGAAAACAGAGTGATCAATATGAATTAAAGTTCAACTTAAGTAATCAAAGAAATACAAACTACACTAATGAGATCTCACTTGGTTAACCAGCAGCCTTAGAAAGAAAGCCAGACCAGGGACTCCTGCTGGCAGGAGTGTGGTTGCCCTACCAACACACACATGAATTTTTTTAAAATATAAAAATACTCCAAAAGAGTGATTACCTCTGAGTGTAAGATTAGAGGTATTAGATTTTTTCAAGTGTTTGCCTCTATTTCTCAAATTCTTAAAAATAAAAATGTTTCTGTAATCAGAAAAGAATGAAATATTTCTGCAAACCTTATTGGGAAAGAATTTTTGCTCTTCAAAGAGAATGTGAACATTGGGAAGGTAATTTCAGATAAACATTCTCTCTTCTAAATTAAAAGAAAAAATATTTCTGGAGATCAGTTTACTCCAAACTAGAGACATTCCTGGTTCCTAAAAGCAGTTAACACATATATTTTAGAAATATATATTCTGAATAGTAATGAATCCAAATGAATGTTTGGCTTACTTGTTCATTAGCTTCAGAAAATAGTATTTCTACCTCATCCAAAACCAGGTGACAGACTCTAAGAAATAACAAGCTTTGGTATGCAAGAAGTCTCAGGAGGCTATGTGGTGTTGTGACTATTACATCACCTGCATTTTAAAATAAAAAGCAATGAACAGTTCAGACTTTTCAAAGAATTTCCAACATTTCCTTTACTAAGAAATCATGTACTTTTTAGAAGCTGTTTCTCTACTCCAGTAGGCAAGGGAACTCCCAAACCCCCACCCTCCACAACCAAGCATCTGATCCAATCCCTCTGCCCTTGCCAGGTTCCGTGCTCCTGGAAAGCAGGAGAGTTTTAGTCAACAATGCATGACCAGCATCTAACAAACAGCAAGTGGTCAGTGGATAATTGACAAGTGAATCAAATCATGTAGTTTTTTGGGTATAGGTCCAGATTGAATTTTCATCATCGATATTCATCAGTAACTGACAAGGAAGGTCTGGACTAGTGACCACCAGCTACAGCATCATACAAGCT
>RJWT010006402.1:0-29203 GCA_004365215.1 Cuniculus paca | reverse complement strand
TAGTAGTAGTAGTAGTAGTAATAGTAGTACATGTTTGCAGTACATGCACTTTACAGTCATCTTGGGGAGTTGGTGCATTTATGTAACACAGTTTGTTTCTTTTTTTTTGTTCTTTCTTCCCCCTGCCTCCACCCTTTTCTAATTCTCTCTTTCCATTTTTCATTCTTGTTGATATTAATCTTAGTTCATATCTATGGCATGTAATTTCCACATTCGTTGAGGTTGTTAGACTCCTCTACAAAGCATAAATGCACTCTACCTATTTCCCCATCCCCTCCTTCTCATCCCTCGAACCTTGCCTCCTGGACCCCTTCCCATTAATGAGAGATCTATCACCTTGTTTTCTTCTGTTCAATCTTCATTTTTCTCATAGCTTGTACTTTTCCTTATTCAAATGAGAAATACCATATGGTATTCAAGATTGTGTGTCTGATTTATTTCACTCAATATTGTATTTTCCAGGTGCAATCATTTTCCTATAAATATCTCAAATTCCTTCTTTATAGCCAAGTAGTATTCTATTGCATATAGATATCACATTTTCTTTATCCAATCATCCGTTGATGGGTATATGGTCTGCTTCCAGGAATTAGTTTTTATGAATTGTGCAGCTATAAATATTAATATACATGCATTGCTCCAGTAGAATGTCTTAAGTTCTTTGGGAAAGATACCTAGAAGGGGAAGGAGGGGTTGAGTCATATGGAATTTCTAATTCTAATTCTTTGAGAAATCGCCATCCTGATTTCCATAATGGTTGTATTTAGCCCAGTGGGAATTATATAGGACTTTGGACAATAAATTTGTGTTTTAAATGATTGAGCTTTACCAAAAGCTATAGTTGCAATTAAAAAAATAGAAATGGGCATGAAACAGTATCTAATAGTAATTTGTATTTTCCTATTAGAGAAGGTGAATACCTTTCATATCTTTTGGACATAATTGATCATTTATTTAATTCCTTACCCACATTTCTTTTTTTTTTTTCCTTTTATTTTTGTCTTGTTCCAGGAATCAAACTCAGGACCATGCACTTGCTAGGCAGGTGCCAGGCTGTGCCACTGATCTATATCCGTGGCCCCCCTAAATTTCTTAATTGTGACTTTTTTATTCATTTGCATTTAGGATATTTTTATGTATTTTAGATATTAATTTATTGAGTATTATATATTTTAAAAATTCTCCTCATAGAAAATTTCCTTTTTCTCCCAAGTTAGTTACATTACACAGTATGTGTTTCATTACATAGAATTTTAAAAATATACAACTAAATAATTGCATATGTTAGTCTTAGCTAAATAGATTTCAGATTGCATGTCTTGTTAAGGCAAGCATTTTTTATACAGTTATTGAAACATTCTAAATTTTCTCTTAATTTGTTTCCATTTATCATTTTAGCTTTTTAATTTACCTGTAATATATCTGTGTAAATTATAAAGGAGTGTGAATGCTTATCTTTACAAATAAAGACAATTTTTCTAGTACTAGTAAACATTTTTTTCCTTTGATATGAAGTGTAACTTTTATCAGAACTGTATCACATGTGTACTTCTGCTTCTTACTTTGACACTGAAAAGTCTTTTACATCAGTTACACTGTTTCCTGGGTTTCACTAATAGAGTATTTTTCATACAATTTTATTTCCTGAAATGGCACATCATTTGTGATTTTCTTTCTGTCTCAATATTTTTATTACTATTCCCACACAGTTTTCAACAGGTCAATACTTTTTTAAAGTTCTCTCAGCAGTATTTAATGATTTATTTTGCTATTATGTTTGGGATTATTATAAAATTGCATTACCTATTTGAATATTTCTAGCGTTTTGACGAACTGAGCATGACTAAGCATACATCCTCTCCATCCAGACTGCTTAAATTCAAATCAGTCCTCACAAATTTGTGTGTAGTAAGCATTGTACATCAAAGTTTCTTCAGCAGTAATTGCAAGTTTCCTCATGGAATTAAAAATAGAAATATCTCCATTGACCTATTATAAAAAAATATATGTTTTAAGGTCTACAGACTTACAAAACTCTCTGAAACATGTTAACAACTTTGTGAAGTCTTTTACTATTGTTATTTTATTTGGGGTATTATTTTATAGTGGTGATCATTTAGTGTGAGATACTTTGTTAATATGCAGTTGCATAATCCATAATTCAGTCATCTTTGTCTCTTGTTACAGCATTTATTTTTCTTCTTTTCCAGCTGTCCTTAACAGTTTCAGCCATGAAAAAGAATTCTAGCAATGGTAACATTTTATTTCCTGACCTTAATATTGGAGTTATTAACAATATAATGACCATTTTTATAGATGTCTAGTAATCATCCCTTAAAATATATTTGAAATGTCTTTCTAATCTCATTTATAAAATAGTATTTATTATGAACATGTTAGGAGGGTAAATTTTATCAAATATTTTTGATACATTTGAAATTATCTAATTTTCTAATATAATTATATATGCTTTAAAATATGTGATAGAATTCAATATCTATTTTGATAAATACATTAATAATTAGGGATAAATATAATTTCTAACACTGAAAACAATTACTCTTTTCTGATTCTATCATATTATAACCAGACAATATAACTTATAATTGACTTTTCGTAATGTATGGAGTTTTGAGTGTATCAATATCATTTTGATTGAGAAATACAACTTCTAAAATAATATGCATATCATATTGGTAAATCACAACAAATAAAGATTGACAAAGCCTTTATCTAAGGGCATTCTTAAGCCAAGACATTAGCCACAGGTAGTAAATGTACTAACTAGAAATAAATGATGTTTGACAATCATGGATTTGCGAGTTTCAGGTGATAATATTGTTAATAGATTCATGCCATGCACCTGATTTCATGAGAACTTTCATATATATATGTGTATATGAACAAGCTGGTTCTCAAGAAAAATAGTTTACATATAGTAGTAACACTTGATAATTGCTTTAAGTGTTCAATTGTGGAAAGGCCTCAACAATTTATATATTTGGTATTCATGAAGCATCTTCAACAGAGACTAGAGCAGAAACTGACCTACTTGAAAGGGTCTACAAAATGTAAGAACAGGCTAGTTTTCTTGTCATGCAAGATAGTTTCTCAGAGTTCTCAAGCACCACCAAAGTATAGGGGATGTCACATTTTTCATAATGCCTCAGATTTATTAGTAAGTTTTACAGGTTGATATGTCCAATAATATTTTACTTACTAGTACTGATTTTACTTTAGATACCTTTTGTTTCAATTTTTCAGAATACCCTCCTGAAAGAACTATTTTGGAAATGTATTTATTTTCCCTATTAGTTATAATCCACCTGTTTCATCCAGGCTGCTTTTCTTGCCTTATTCTCAATAGTCTTCTGTTTGGTTTTGGAGAAGTGATATTTTATGGTCTTATTTTTCTGTAGCACTAATGAGATCTACTGTTTTATTTTCAGTAATTCCTCAAAATGTGTAGCTATCTATTGTACCTTTTTTCCTCCATTATTGTCTATTTAAGATGCACTTGTCTTGCTATTTGAGGGTATTTGATGACAAATTAAGTAAACACATCAACTTAGCCTGTCCCCTTAACCCAATTACTCTCACTTAACTGTCACAAATTTGTTATCATAATAAATTAATAATTATTATTGCATATTTAAGAAAACTGGGACTCTGAAAATTCTAATAATTTGCACAAAGTAACTCATTTTGCCAGTGTGAAACTAGGATAAGAAATAAAGTACCTCAGTTAAAAGTGATTTTTATTGTTTTCACTACCATGTAATGTTTCCTATGATATAGCTGATCAAAGTGTGTTGCTCTAAATACCTGGCAACAAATTGGGAGTTTTGGAACTCTTTTCCCTTTCTTATTCTACCAATTTCTAAATGAATAAAAATGATATTTGTTGAAAGTCCTGAAGAAAATGTATGGATTAATATAAAAAATACCCACTTTGGATTGTAATAGATACTTATTTAAATCAAGCTTTTTAGTTCCAATTGTTAATCTGTAACAGTGATAATTACTTTTCAACTGTCTTATACTTTATTTGTGAAATGGAAGTAACATGCGCTGCAGGGCTTGCGTGGAGGCTGGCTAAGATGCACGTTGAAGTGCTTAGAGAAAGGTGGAGTATTTCATAGGTATTAATCAAAAATTAGCTTTTTCTCTCATCTCACATATTATATTCAATTACAAGAACAATCTAAGTATTGGATATTATTATTTATTATTTATTGTAGGTGAAGACGTTTGAGCTTTCATTAAGTCATGTGTCTAATGGTGTAACCAAATTCATCCTAAAAGGCTACAGGACATTACACTCTTGCTTTCTCCAGAGGTTTTTCTAGCTCCCATTCTGAAATTAGTACTACATGAATGTTTTCTTTGATGTAAGCAGTCCCCTCCTATTGGAATCCCCTGAGTTTACATCTTCTCTTTGGTGTTTCAGGCCACTGGACTTAATTAAAGAGAACTGAGTTTCTCTTTGTCAGAAAATCTTCAGGAAAAAGACCTACTCTTAATGGTTTGGAAAATTGAGAACTAAACAAATCTGAGGCCGTAGCTCAATTCATTAGCAAAGAATTTTGGTAGTAGTTAGGATTATGGGCATAAAAGAGTAAATGTTTCTAAACAGAGAAAACCCATACAAAAAAAAAAAGACTTGATCCTTCATTTATATAAATAAAAGCTCTGGATTTAATAAGCAATTGTCAAGATGGCTATATTTATCTTAACAACATGGAAGTCAACTTGATTTTAGCTTTCTATAATTAACAATTACATGCATAGTCTGCAAGAGTGTTAGTTTATTTATGTGTATGTGTGCATGTGTGTGCATTTGTGTGTTTGTGATAATAAGTACTTCTTGGATCTGTCAAAGTATATGCTAGTTGATGTATTACCATTTTTATGGTTTCTGTTGCTGTAATACATAGAGTTCTAAGTCTGTATTGTTTTCACTACTAGTAGTAGTGGGAATTACTGGAGAAGAAAACACTTTAATTCCATAAACAAAAGAAGAAGTTTAATAAATTGTCTTAAAGACATTGACATGTCAACATACAGCACTTTAAACCTTTTGAAAAATATTAATGTTTCTTAGCCTGCTTTAAAATCTTTCAGGTAAGTTTGTCAGTGTCATGTACCCATTTAATGGATAAGATTTCTAAGGTACAAGGAAATTAGATGTCTTCACATTACTTAATTATGTACTTCATATTAGATTTTAAACATTAATACAAGTGTTCAGGCTTCTAATTTAACTTTTATTTGAATAGAGTGAAATGGTTTAGCAAACATGAATGTTTTTAACTCTGGTCATCTTACTGAAAGGGTGAAACCCACTACTAAAGTGAGAGCCTTAGCAGAAGGGGATACATCATTTCCTCCAGAGTCTGTGCAATAACCTACCCAACTTCCTTCCATAAAAGAGAAGGGCTCATTTTTCTATATGTAAAAAAAATTTATAGCATGTTAAAAATAATTCATCTTTCACAAATATGTGCTCACTTAAATTTGAAGAGTGTGTCATAGATAGGTTGCCATCTATGGTCAACTTTTTTCTCTTTGGAATCTGTGTTTTGGAACATCTTCATGTTAGATGGTATAAAAATACCTTTATGAACATTAAGATAATCTAAGTCTGGCCAGTTCATAATTGAATACACCCTTGTAACAAGGCTTAGGGGAATCACAGGTACAATATTGATTTTTTGTGTGACAGGGCAGATTCAACTGTGATTAATGCTTGGTCTGGCACGTGCCTGGTTTTCATGAACTGAGTTTGCAGAAGAACTAAGCAAGTATGATTCCAACAAAGGCATACTGAGAAACTATATCATAAACTTCAATCCGGATAGGAACTTAATGATTAATTCTTACAATTAGTTCATTATACAAAAGTGGAGACTGAGGCGCAGACAGCAAAAGTGACTTTCCCCAGCTCAGTGGGTGAGAAGTAGATTTGGAATTCAGTTTGTCTTCTGATGATTACCACATTGCCATGCTAAAGAACTCTTAAAATTGCTAATACATGTATGAAAATATATGCATGTTGGCTTTAAACAATCTCAGATTCAACCATTAATTTGAAGATGCTTTCTTCCATATATCTATTAACATCACAAACACACTTTTCATCATCAAAGGAACAACTACATAAAAACATATGCGCAATCTAGACACTTTAGCTTGGAACTCCCTTCATGGTTTTGCTCAAATATTAAATATTTTAGCCCTCATTTTCCTCAAGATTAAAATAATGAGTTTGAGTTACTCCCTTAAGGCATACAAACATAAGTACTAGATACAACATTAAATACTGTAATTACATTGAAGGCATGACAGGGTAGGGTAAAATCTCTTCTGAAAAAACTAAAGGGAAAAACTGCTTTTTTTTTTTGTCACCCCTACTGGAAGAAACATGGGTTTTTTTTCTCCTAGTGTTAAAAATAGTTGATTTTGCTTCATAAATTTGAAACATTTATGAATTCCATTAATATGATTATATATAGTATGAAATGTCCAAATCCTGGCTTTGACTATTCCAATTTGTAAGGATTCTAAATTAAACTGAGAAGGATAAGACAAATATCCAAACTCTGATCTTGGCCTGGTATGGTGGTGTGCTACAATCCTAACTCTCTGGGAGGCTAAGATACAAGAATTGCAGATTTGGGCCCAGTCTAGTTAACTTGGCAATTTAGAGATAATTTGTCTCAAAAAAAAAACCCCAAAAAGAATTATAAAGACTTGGGGTTGTAACTCAGGATAAAGGCCCATGCTCAATCCATCCTTAGTACCACAAAAAATACGATTTCCATATTCAGACATTTTTAGCTAGGCTGTGTGTTAAACCTTACACACACACACACATACACACACACACTAACATATCATAGAGGAAGCCCCAATTTCAGCATCATTACCCCATCTTTATTAGAAAACAATTATTTAACATGATAAAGTCATAAAAGGGAAAAATAGGCCTACATAGCAGGCTTTATGAAATCCCCCACTATCTTGTACTATGATTTAACCACTTAACATAGATGAACAATAATTATTAGAAGAGAAAAGTAGTGCAAATGGGCAGAAAAAACACAATGATTTGGTACCAAATAATTGGGTACAAATCTTTGCTTCTAACAAATTAAGCAAATTTTCTTTCAGGTATGTCACTTTAATAGATTTTATGATTTTTTTTAAATATCTATTAATCTTGGTCAGGAGACTGGTCAACTTCACTAGGGCAGAGTTTCAAGCTAACAGCCTCGAGTTTAGAACATTGCTTACCCAATAAAATCTGAATACAATTTCTTTCTGAAGAGAACCATTTCTTCATTAACTTTTGAAATAAACAACATACTCAAAAGATTACTCAATCTTTTGTTGACTTCAGGCCAGTGTTCTTACATGTTCACACTAAAAAGTTCCGTGAAGTTTATTTCAAGCAACAGGGGGCTGAGAAAGCTGATTTCACTTACATTTTGAGGTTTCTTCCCCTCTCTTTAAACATTTATACATCCAATAAACAAACACAGATGTTTAAAAAGGGGAAAAAACTAACTAAAAACCTTTCCCTGTGAAAACAGGCATATGGTAAGAGTTTTCAGTGGTTTGATTTGGAATATACTAGAAATGATGCAATTATTTAATGGGTTTGCATTAAAAATTGCAAAATTTCTCCAGCTTATGTAAACAAAGTTTTTACAAGTCATCTAAACTTTCTTACAAATAGATAAGTAATTACATTTAGATAGATGTGGCAGGACTGTCTGAAAGGCTGAAAATATCTGGCATGATTCAAGTACATTAATCAAATACAGGCAACTGGATAAGAATCTTAACTAGATATTCTGTCTCTCGCCATGAAATCACTTAATATATCAACAGTGAAGAACAAATAGGGAAGCCATCAGTTATATCTATATTTACCCTTTATCATGAAAGCAAATTGTTTCCATAGCTAAAAGTTTCTTTATTTAATGTAGGATATAATAAACCATTTGTAATGCAAGAATAGTTAATTACTCAAAGTACTGCATTTCACAAGTGAGAGCTAGAGTCACTAATGCAGATACATTGTGATCATTTCTGATGAAGATGTATAGCATTTATCCTTGGCATTGAATCATAAGCAAAAAGAAAATTTGTGAGTCTATGCATCATTCTTGTCTTAGGTGCCAGTCTGGATTTGGTCTTCATGGTGGTGGGAATTTTGTGACACAAATAAAAGTATTTTATTTCATTTTGATATGCTGTTTCCTCGGATGTAAATTGCAGTACTCATCACAGAATTTCCTGGATATGGAGTAAAAGGATAGGTATGAACTATACACAATAGGGGTTCCATTGATAATTTTGCACATTTTGTACTTTCAGTTTCTTCTGGCATTTTGATATCATAGAAAGATGCCACTATCTTTCTCAATCTCTCTATGGAAAAGATATGTCCCACGCTAGAGAACTCACAAGCATGTCACACTACAATATTAAATAAAACTGAAATGTCTAGTTTTTAACTTTTAACACTTCATTTCAGAATGTAATTGAAAGAAAAGCATCACAACATAATATTATCTGAATATTAAAAATATTTAAGCAGGATGAAATAATTGAAAATATAGTTTCTGAAATCCAACTGGAGTGCATTATGTCTTAGATTTGTTATATTCTAAGTATTTGATATTAGATATTTTATTAAACCTTCTTACCATAATAGTTAGAAAATTTTAAATTGATTCATACATAATATACCTCATTTAGTAAGTGGCACATAAAATGGAGACCTTGCCTTTATATCCTTTAGATAATTTCAGTGTTGCAATTTCTGCAATGAGATTTAAGGAATTAAGTAGTCTTCCATCTTGAAAACATCCTCACATCGATGTTTCAAAATGATCTAAGGAAAGAAAAGTTAGCTTTTGTCCACTTTTATTTTTCTTTTATGTCATGTTGAAAAGCCTGTGACTTGAGATAAAACAGAAAATTATGGTTGAAATCAGAGACAAAAAAGGAAAAATAAGCAGAGTTAGAGTCCTTATGTCTTTGTGGGATCCAAGATAGATGATGGGAAGTGCCTTCAACAATTAATATCAATATTTTGGTTTCATTTTGGTACTTACAAGAAAGGTAACATTTGATCTCAATGGCAAAACAGTAAATAGAAGAGAAATGAATTGTCTCTTAATATGCAATTGTATACGGGTTATTTATGAATGGCAGTCATTTATGTTAATAATTTATCTATTCTTGTATCAAATTATATTTATTATATATCCTATTTTTATGGATACAAAACATTCTTTGCAGGTTCTTTGCAGGTAAGTTTAAAGTAGGCATAAAAATAAATAAAGTATATTTATTAGGGTGGCCCTAATAAAAATGGACAACAATAAAGGTTGACAGGGATGTGGATAAAGAGAATGCAGATTGTATATTCACACAAAAATACTTGCATAATTTTTCATAGCATTATTATTCATAAAAAAGCAAAAATTTCCAAAATGTCCATCACTTAGTGGCCAAAATGTGCATATTCATACAACAGAATCTAACTCAGACATTTAAATGTACTGTTTAATTTTGCAACATAAATAAACCTGTAAAAAACTAAACATATTAAAAGATGCCAGAAGCAATATACCATATACAGTAAGGTTCTATTTTTATGAAATATTCATAATGGGTAAACCTATAGAGAAGGAAACTAGATTAGTGGTTTCCAAAGGCTGAAGGGTTGGAGCAGAAGTGAAAGTGATTGCTAATGAATATAGTGTGTGTGTGTGTGTGTGTGTGTGTGTTTGTGTGCATGATGAGAATGTTAGAATGTGTGTTCGAGAACTAAATAGTCCTGATGATTGCACAATTTTGTGACAGCACTAAAAATTGCTAAATAGTAAAATTCTCAAGGGCTAGTTTAGGTATGTGAATAAAATCTCAAGAGCATAAGTATGACCCTTCAAATCTTGACAATATATTACATTTTACAATTCAAGTACTAGTGGAAATAGCTTTTATAGTGATGTCCAGTATTGATAGGGAAAAGCTGATATTGAGTAGATTTCATAAACAGAGCAGATTAAAAAATTATTAAGGCAAATAAATAAAAAGTTAATTGCAAGGAAATCAAGTTGTACAGTTATGAAAAATAACACTTAAGGGTGGATTTTTTAAACAGATAATGGTGATTATTAAAATAATTTATTGAAATATTGTATTTGAGAGTTTGTTTAATGAGCAATTCATTTACTAAAGTTTAACATCATACTTAAAATCGAAAAAGTCCATGTTTCTTAATTAAAGTCTGGAGCAATTTATTTACTAAAGCTTAATATCATACTTAAAATTGAAAAAGTCCACGTTTCTTAATTAAAGTCTGGTCAACCTCAGAAAATTCATAAACATAATTATGATAACTTCAGACAGGGACTCAGAGATTCTGAGGTTGTATCTTAATTTTAATATGAATGATGTGTGTGATATTGGACAATAATTTACCTTTCTGGACCTCTTTGGTTTTAATAAGGAGTTGCCTTAGACTACTTGAGGCTATGGTATTTCATGATTAGTTATTAGTTGGCTGGCTATCAAGAGAAATGGCGTATTCTCCTGGTGTGACATCTGTGTTTTCCTTTTAAGTTGGGATTGTAAGATTATGAGAGCTCTTTAGTTTTTGAACCCAAGAGATAATAGAGAACACAAAATGTATCAGAACAAAACCAGAGGCACCTGGATTCTGAACCTTACAGTCAAAAGCAATTGTAAACAAATGTGACACAACTCCCATAGACAGGAAGTGTGTTAAACAGAAAAGAAAAGGAGAAAAGAGAGAAAAACTAATAGGTGAGGAGAAGAGATAGGAAGAAAGAGGAGAGGATAAAGGTAAAGAAGGTTAGGGAGGTGAGAAGAAAGGAGAGCATATTGTAGATGCTCTTTCCAAGTCTCCACTTATAAAACTCTGGATTAAATGCCTAGGTGTATGGGTATGCCAATGATACTTCAGTACTCATCAGTAGAAGTGAGTGACTATTTCTCACAATGCATCTGGATGCTAGTTTTCCTATTTATCTCAATTTTCTATATCAGTATGTTTTAATACAGTTAACACAGTAGACTGTTATCTTCAGAAGGCTCTGTGTGCTAGTTTGTTTCTTGGCTGGCATCTGAGGAATTGGAGTTGAGGTAGACTCCCACCAATCCCAGAACCACTAAGAGTGGCATTTGCCATGTTTTTCCAGTTCATTGTCAGGGAATTAAGTACTTCCTGAGAAAAGTCTCTTAGAAGCTTGTATTTTTTTTCCTTTTGGTTTTATTTCAGCTACTTTTTTCTTTTCCTAGTTTTGATTTGTCTTCCTTCACTTTGATAAATCATAATCATGAGTAAAGCTACATGTGAATTAGCCTGGTGAATCATTGAAACTGGGAATGGTCTTGAGGACCCCTGACCCATAGCCCCACACTACACACACATATGTACAATTTTGACATATGTATGTGCATTAATTTGATATACAGAAAAATCACTGATTGCAGTCTTATTTTATTTCTACCATCTTCATATTTTGTTATTATATCCTTTTATATTTTACATTGCAAAAATTCTCTAAGTGATTACAGATAGTTGATTATCAACTGATATTTAACAGATACATGTAAAGTGGTTAGGAAGTTCCCTGTGTATTGATATGGCTTTTGGATTAGAGTGACCAGTCGTATTGTCACAAATATATTGAAGATTCCCAGATTTCAAAATTTAGATACATGCTCAGTTTCCTCTTAGAAAAAAACTTCAGGTTTCTTTCCCAGAAGATAAAATTCTTTCTACTGCAATTTTCCATGATTATAAGCATAATAGCAACAATGTAGAATTCTGTGTACCTAATAACCCATTCCCAATTTTTACCTCTATTTTACTCCACACCTCTCTTGCCCATATGGCCTCAGTTTCCACTGTATTTGTAAGGATACACTGGCTTCCTTACCACATATATGCTCTTTGGCCAATACACAAGAACTAAAAGTCCCTCTGTGTTTGTCTATCAGCTATTATCTTGCATCTGCTTGCAGTTTTCCAAAGTGCTTTTGAAATATCTTGTCATCTTGGCCCATCTTCTGCTACTTCTGTTTCTTTATTATTATGCATGTGTACATTTCACTTTTCAGCCCTTATTTTACAAGGTTTTGGGACAGAGAATTACATATTTTGAAGCCAAATTGCAAACATTTTATTAAATATTTTGCAAATTGGTCCATAGAAATGGTCTGTGGGTCGACTGTTAGGCTGCCTCCATGGTGCAATTGGGGTACTCATGAGAAGATCCCTTCTTCCTCAGTGTGGCATTTAGCTGCTAGTTTACTCATGAAATTCATGTCCAATTAAATAGATACTTGAATTTCATCAATGGAGATAAACTTGAACAAGTAAATTTCTGTGAAATGTTGACATAATTCTAATTCATAAGTGAAATGTAAACCTCTTTTACTAAAAGAAATACAAAAAGTAAAAAGAGAGAAGGCAGCATAGGAACACTAGAAGTAAAATGTAGGAATTGGAGCCAAAAAAATGGAACTAAATACATAAGATGGTGTTTGACATATTAAAGTAAATTAAATCATAATAAGGTGATATAAGTACAATGTGAACTATGCTGGGGGCCAGGTTAAAGATATATGCCTCAGACTTTAGTGATCCTCACTATATTTGAAGGATTACATTAACAATACTTAAATTTTCACCAACTCTAGAATTTTATAACACTTTAAAATATCAATCCTAGGAATACAAATATACTTGAAAATATAAACTTAGCTTACACTCAAAAGACAAGGGGCCAGAACAATATGGTGAACAAATACATTTGTAAACACTTATTACAAAGGCACATTGCCAAGAGCAATGAGATAAGTATGTTCAAAGTGAGGGTGACTGTTTTGAGAAGGGTAAGTGACAATGTCTTTTATTGTGGTAATTTTTTGAATTTTTATTTAAACAATCACTGTGTGTTTTGATCATACCTTATATAGTAGTTTCTGTCAAATAAAAACATAAATTTCCACTTTAATTTTATTTATAAGATCAGGATCATGTGATTCTGGCCCTTCCCCCCAAGTCAAAATGACCATGAAAGGTAAATATTGTGAATCAAAGTAGGACATTGAGGTTGCCACAACAGCGCAACTAAAGACATTCATAAAAGACATCACAACTGCTTAAGAAAGTGACAAGAATAATAGCAGAAGAATGATGGCTCAAAGCAAGGAGTATTTTGAAAGTCATTAATATCATTATGTCTTTTGCTGTAATAAATAGTTTTGCTTTAAAAAATCCTCACTGTATTTTGTGATTGTATCTCCTATATGAATACAGATTATCATTTCATCTTTCTTTCATTTGTGGCACAGTAAATATTTTTCAAGTCTAAATAATTTATATAAGAAACTCTTAACTTTTAGTAATTACTAATCTTCATTGATTTTTTTATTTCAAAGAAAATAAAGCAAATACAAAATAAAACAGTATTCAGTCAAAACAAAACAAAGAATGTGATACAAGACTTCAAAAAAAAATAAAAATAAACCAACAATGGTTACCATGTTGCCCCTTACTATCTTCAAAATAACTTTGGATGCCATCAGGCCTAGTAAAATCAAACAACAGAACAGAATAAAACCACTCAAAACAAAACAATGAAAGCAATACGGAACTTCAAAACAAGGCAGTTGAAATACCACAGTGGCTACCATAAGGCATCTTGTTATCTTCAAAATAGCTGTTTATATCATTGTACATAATAAAAACAAACATAACAAAATAGAATAGTCAATCAAAACAAAACAATGAACATAATACAAGACTTAAAAACAAGATGAAAGGAAATCAATCATGGCTACCGTAATGTCTCTTGTTATCTTCCAAATAACTGCCCATATACTCAGGTATAATACAATCAAATAAAACAGAATAGAATAAAACCAATCAAAAGAAGACAATGAAAGCAATACAGGACTTCAAGCAAGACTGTAGGAATACAACAGAGGCTACCATGATGCATCTTATCTTCAAAGTAGGTGTTTATACCATCACACATAACAAAATCAAACAAAGCAAAATAGAATAAAATCAATCAAAAGAAAACAAGTAAAGCAATAAAGGCTTTGGAACAAGATAATAGGAAATCAATAATGGCTGCTATAATCCATTTTGTTATTTTTGCAATAGCTATCCATACCATCATTATAATAAAATCAAACATAACTAAACAATAAAACCAAGCTAAACAGAACCATGAGAACAATACAGGGCTTCAAAACAGAATTATAGATTAACAATGGCCATTGCCTTTCCCCTGGAGACATCTCCCCTTTCACCTGCACAGCCTCTATTTTGTATTTTGGATCCCACTAATTTTCCCAGTTTCTTATACTAGGGAGACAATATGATGTTCACCCATGTGACTCTGAACACTTTCACCCATGAGCATACTCTCAAGTTATATCCATTTACTTACAGAAGTCTCAAGGTTATCTTTCTTTATAGCTGAGTAGCTTTCCATTGTATAGAAATGCCATATCTTTCCATTCTATTCTGCAGCTGATGGGCAAGCTACCCCTACTGTTTTTTTCTGGTTCCCTGTGACATACAGCATTGTTTTCTCTCCTTTGACTTTTAATCTATGAATTCCCTTTTGAGTTAAATGTGTTTGTTGGAAAAATCATATTGATGGATCTTGTCTCCTGATTCACTCTACCTGTGTTTCTTTTTATTGGCGAATTGAAGCCGTCTGCATTAATGGTTATGGCCAACATGCACTGGCTCATCTCTGCCATGCTATTTTCCTGCCATTGGCTGTATACTTTCCCCCTCCATTCTATTGTCTGTCCCACATGGTGATCCCTCCCTGCTGCTTCTTGGAAACATGGTCTTTTTTATCTCTTTCTAAAATGTCCTTCAGTGTTCTTTGTAGGGTTGGTTTGGCAGTCATGAACTCCTTCAGTTGTTCTTTGTCATGGAAGTATCTTGTTTTTCCATTAATTTTGAAAGATAGTTTTTCAGGGTACATCAGTCTGGGTTGGAAGTTGTTTTCTTTGAGAACTTGAAATATTTCACTCCAAGCTCTTCTTGACTTGATGGTTTGTGTTGAGAAGTCTGTTGTGATTCTGATGGGTTTTCCTTTATAGATGATCTATTTCTTTTCTCAAACAGCTTTTAATATTCTCTTCTTCTGTTGATTTTTGGGAATCTTGATTATTATACATCTGGGTGTAGATTTACTTTGGTTATGGCTAGCTGGAGTTCTGTATGCCTTACTTATCCAAATAGCACATCTTTCTTCCATGTTTGAGAAATTTTCTGCTAGTACTTCTGTAAATAGAATTTTAATGTCTTTTGTGTTGACCCCTGCTTCTTCATTGATACCTATCACTCTTAAATTATTTCACCTCACATCATCTTGCAGTCATTCAATTGTTATTTCCTGGTCCTCATATTTTTTTTATTTTGAAAAGAATACAACAAAACAAAATAAAACAGAGTAGAGTCAATCACAACAAAACAATGAACATGGTACATGACTTCTAAACAGGGTAAAAAGCAATCAATAATGGCTACCATAATGCCTCTTGTTATTATTTTTAAGAGGACTTTCCTTTCCCAATCACCAACTGCATACCTGTCTTCAAGGTCTGAAAGTCTATCTTCAGTTTCTTTCAAGTGATTTTGCCAGCTTGGAATGGAGTCTTTAATTTCCTGGATATCTCTTTGTGAATCTGTTTCATGCTTTCAAAATCTCTCTTATATTGCTCATTCATGGTTTCCCTCATTTTCCTTTGCTCCTCTATTTTTGTATTTATGTCTTCTTTAGAGAAGCTTAGCAATTCTTTTATTATGTTGTTCTTTTTTTACCTGAGATAGTATTTCTGTTCTAATTTCTTTTATAGCCTCATGGAGTTGTCTCTATTTCAGTTGCCATCACTGCAGAAACTTCAGGTGTGTGACTCCCAATCTCATCCATGTTTTCATCTCTTGGACTTGCTCTTCTTGGATTGGAGTCCAGGGACTGCCTTTTGTTTCTTCATCTTGACATTTTCCTGGGTTCTTCCAAACAAGCAGGTAGTGAAATTGTGGGCACTTCCCATGTTGGCTACAATTTCTCTGGAGCATGATTGTTTGGTTTTCCTGGCCAGTGCTGGCTACAGGTATCCAATGATGGGAACTGGGTGCTCTGGTGCAGTGCCTGCTTCTGTTTTTCCCAGCCCTTGCTGGGTACCTGAGTTGCAAGCATCCCAAAGGCTGCTGGAATGTGCATGGAGCAGGGTCTGCCTCTGCCTTCCCTCTGAGCTGGTTACTGGTGAGTAGTGTCTCCCTTCATCTGCTGGAATGTGCATGGAGCAGGGCCTGCCTCTGCCTTCACTCTGAGCTGGTTACCGGTGAGCAGGGTCTCCCTTTGTTTGCTGGAATGTGTGCAGAGCAGGGCTTGCCTCTGCCTTCCCTCTCGTAATCTTCATTGATTAAAAAAGAAACAAAACCCTAAGCTTTCAGATTTTTCTCTTTCAAAATCACTATAAGCAATACTTCCCAAGATCCTGACAAGGGATGACCTTCTCCTTGCTCCATGTCATTAGGGCTCCATGTACCTTGAAGTGACTTCTTTGAATATATCTAAGTCACATTCATATGCTCTCAGTGTTCTGGGACATCAATACCATGGGTACAGGCAAAATAAGCTTGGAGTCAGACTCACTGGCTCTTATACTTGGATTCTACTTGATGCCCCAGTGATCTCTGAGCTTGTGTCTATGGAATCATCTCTGTAAACTTGTAGC
This sequence comes from Cuniculus paca, assembly GCA_004365215.1. Classification (NCBI taxonomy): domain Eukaryota; kingdom Metazoa; phylum Chordata; class Mammalia; order Rodentia; family Cuniculidae; genus Cuniculus; species Cuniculus paca. The sequence goes on along the minus strand of RJWT010006402.1, from coordinate 12,376 downwards.
CAGACATCAGTTCTAAGAAGAAAAGTCTAGACCTTCCAGAGGGCCAGTCCAGAGTGTCCATTGTGAAGTTTAATGAGGTTAAGCCACCGAAATGATGCTAGCAAGATTTTGTGTGATTCTGATTTGTATAATCCACTGTAAACCTGCCAATTAGAGAACAAATCCTGGCTCTGAGCCATTGTTCATCTAGCATAGTGTGGTCCCATGTATCATTTCTCATTTCTCACCTATCAAACTCTAGTAGCACTCCAGACTGTGACAGTGGAAGACAGCATGGTTAATAGCTGTATACAGTGCATCTCATTCCACTCTTCTGCCAGCTCCATGCTTTGGTTCAGGAAGCCCTTCATGAATGATTGTACCTATCTCTTCAACTTTCTAATCAGATAAAGTCTTTCTTATTCCTGCCCTTTCTTGATTCTAATTGACACTATACTGATGTACTCTTTCTACCTAGTATCATAAGTGGGATTTACATTACTTACACAAAATGAACTACTCTCATTTTGATCATGAGCTTCTTTTTTCTTCTTCTTGCTTTTGGCAACCTGTGGAATGTTGAGTGTATTGCCTTGTATTTTCCTGTATACTCTGGGTAAGACTTGCATGTGAGATCATCATCACCAAAGAACAATAAAAAAATTTGAGCTCTTGTGAGTCAGCACTCATGTCATTCAATGTGTATTATATCATTATCAGGAATGATGTAGCCAGCGCTTAAAATGGAACAAGGAAAATGAAGAGGTAAAAGTATCCAAAGACTCATGATATTGTGAGTAGGAACAGTGTTGCTCCTTTTTTTTTTTAACTGAAATAATACTTGAAATTAGTCAAGAACAATGCATTTTATGATAAATTACATATAGAGATATTTCTTCCATCAGAACAAAAAGAAATGACATCTAGGCATTATAAGATGCATTATGTACTTCCCTGGCGTTCACAAAATAACGCAAAAATAAATGAGCATGTATCAAAATGAATTAATTAAAAAATGTAATTTTCAATAGAAAACTCACATTAAGCAAAAAAAAAAAATCATAGGAAATGACAGCTGTAGTTGGGGTTTTGAATATTTGCCAAAGGCCCAAGTGCTGAATACTTGCTCCCCAGCCTGTGATACTATGGGGTAGCAGGGGTAAAACCTTTGGGTGGTGAGGTGTGCCTTTGAAGGATCTGCTGTGAGCCTGGTTCCTCCTCTTCATTGTCTTTGCTTCCAGTCATGCTCACTCAGCATGCTGAACTGGGTGGCCACAAGCCCGATATCATGAGGCCAAGTGACCATGGACTGAAAGCTTTGAAACTGTGAAGCAAAATAAACTTTTTCTTCTTTTATGTTGATTACTAATCTGCTTTGCAACAGCAATAGAAAGCTGATTAACACAAACTCATTAGTTTAAAACTATTTAAACTTTAATTTTAAAGAAAAAGAATATTTTGTAATACTATAAATATATGTAAAGAATTAAAAGAAGTGCATAGGGCCGAGGATTTAGCTCAGTGGCATAAATGCCTGCCTGGCAAGTGCTAGGTCATGAGTTCAATCCCCAGTACAAAAAAAAAGTGAATAATAGTAATAAATTTTACCTTACAGATAAAGGATGTTGTGAGAAAGAAAGAGAGCATTAAGTATTTAGTATTTACATTAACATTTAGTATTGAGTATATAGACATTTATTGTATAGTCTATTAAATTTTGTCTTTTAAAATACATAGGGATAATTTTTTAAATAGTTAAGATCCCTCCATCTATCCAAAGTACAGTAACTGATGTCCTATATTTTTCATAGCAATATCTTAATTATTCCTGTTTACTGATTGGTTTTTATTTACACTGTGGCATGTTAGTCAATTTATATATTTTCAAAAAATTTTAAATATCATTTTTCCTTTTATTCTTTTACTTGAATTTTGATACTCTCTGATGCAAAAGAAAGGCTAAATTTTCATTAGAAGCATATTGAATTTATAGGCAAATTTGGTAAGAACTTACATTACTGCTATATTGGTGCCTCTAACGTAATGTTTCTCTGCACTTATTTCATGGCCTTGGATGTTATTCAGTAATACTTTGTTATCATCTATACATAAGTTGTCAGCACGTCCTATTCATAAAAGTTTTCAGGGTATGAACTAATGTTTCCTCCCATCTATTGGGAATTATAGATCCTACACACTTGAACTCTTTCAGTAACCACATCTTTTTTTCCTGATCCTTTGGCTTTCCCATGTTGGATCACATGATCCTCCTTACTTTTGAAAGGCTTTCCTTCTTCCTGCTTCACCTGAATAAATGCTATTTTTCTTTAAAACTCCATTAAACATCCACAATTTAAGGAGTACTTTGCAGATCGTAGTCAGGCTTCTTTGGTGCATGTTTATTCATGGAATCCTATACTTGGCTCTTGTGGCTCTCGCCATAGGTATTAGTACACTAATATTTGTGGGATTTTTAAATGTTTTTAGAACACTGCACTATATGTTTTATTAATAGTGATTGTATTAATCTTTATTTTTGTTTTCCATCTGTAGTACCTAGCACAACATGTAAAACCTTTTAGAATTCACTATTTATTAAGTGGGTGTGTCAATTTTATCTCCCTGAATTGATTGTTATCCTCACCATGTGGATCTTTGGGAAAAGTGCTGCTAAACAAAGAAAAATGTGTTCATGTTACTTTCCTGATACCTAAATTTTGTGCATGCACCAGGGATATTCTGAGTTGGACAGAATACTGAACCAGGACTCAGAGAAACTGGGTGTCTTGTGTTTAACTCTCTGAGTTGAGAACACAATTCAGTTTTAACACCATTATTAGGAGCAAAGACCAAGATAAGATTGTGTTCATGGTTTCATAGACACTAAAAAGATCATTTGGTGTATCTACCAATATTAACTACATAGACGAAAACCAAGAAACATCTTTTCTTATCCATCAGTGTGACATTAAAATACAGTCAGTGCAGATAATGACAAAGGCATGGTGTTCTTTCTCGTTCTAGGCTCAGAGATCTCTAAACTGTTATTCAAATGTATCATTTCCATTCACTTATTTCAGTGAATACACTGTTTCTTCTCCATGTGTTTATTACATGATGGAGAACTGAACTCAGAGTCTAGTCAAAGTTATGGATAATATATGATGAATTAAAAATGAAGTTCAACATCATCAGTGAACTATAATTGACATGGAGAATCCATGCGTGAGCGTAATGTTTCTCACATCTTTTTGTTAAAAATGATTGGGCAACTTGCACATGGGCCTTTCTGAAAAATGATCTCTAATATATGCACAAATTAGAGCAAAATTTCAGTGAATTTCTCTTCTCCAGGAGAAATAATGATTCTCTGTGCTGGATAGTTAAGGGTCAGTCAGTGTCCAGAGATGGTTGGTAATTAGGCTTGGAGAACACAAGTTAAATTTTTTCCTCTTCAGATTTTCTACTTCAGCAAGAGCATACGATGACTTCATAATTATCCTTTGAGTAGCAGGGCAGGTATCAAGAGCCTCCTCATTGATTTGTGTATCCTGTTGACCCTTCTATCAAGACAAATGCAACATATTCTAATAAAAATATAGAAAATTTTTGATGCATTATTTACATAAAATGAGAGCTTGGAACATTTGGAAAAATCTATTTATTTGCTAATGACCAAAGCAGAGGTCTCCAAAAATACCTATACTAACTCTTTATTGTATGTGCTAATAAATGTTAACTTTAAAACATAAGATGCACAGAATGTTTTATGTAATGCAAACAAAATGTGGATTTGGAAATGAGAACATCATTGTTAATTGTTTTCTTCTGTATCCTTGAAAAAATTAGTGGTTTGCCATCTAATTTCAAACACAAGCAGTCAATTATATTTCTGATGGGGATAAGAGCAACTGTAGTAGCTTTCTTCTGTGATTCCAACAAAGTATGTTCAGACAAAGATGGCAAAAGAAATGATGCCAGGTCAAGGATTGCTTCTGGAGAAAACTTCCCATGTGTATCTCTATCGATAACATAGATGCCAGCCAGGTCTTAAATAGGAGGTTTTCATCAAATACCAAAGATCCAGGATGGACCTCTGAAATGACCTTTCTCTGCCAGATAGTAAATCTCTCTCTCTCTCACTTTCTTTACGCAGAAGGAAAGGGGACATGATGAATAGTCGCACCCAACTTATTCAAGTGCTACATCCAAATAATTTTAGGCCCCCATTCTAAACTATAATATCTGTTGGGAAGGACACAAAAAACTTCTTTGGTAGGTTAAGCTTCTTCCTCTACCCTTTTCTCTTTCTTTTTGAAAATATTGACATGGGAGGAGCACCTTAGTCTCAAAGCTATAGACTGGAATGAAACTGAAATGTCTCGAGACAGCGTGATCTTGAGGAGAATGTTGCTGAGGAGAGGTAACATCTGAGGAAACAGATTGGAAGATCAGAGGGCAGAGTGGATAATAAAGAAAATGCTTCTAACACTTATAACCCCTAGGAATCACCGATTTAATATGTAAGACTTTTTTCTCATTCTTTATCCTAAATCTCATTTTTCAATCAGTTATTTGGCTGACATTGTATGTCCACAGTGCAGTTAGAAAAAGAACATAACTTTCACTGTATCTATTAACTTACTTATTTGGAAATAGTTGAATAATAGGAACATTCAAGTGTGATTTTCATGATGTATGGACTTAAATGAGGGTATTTACTTTGATGCTGTTGTGTGCATGTGTATCTGTGTGTACCTGTGTGCCTATTTAAGGTGAGAGTAGAGGTTAAAAGAAGTTGAATAAGTAGTAACCTGAAATTGAGCAAACATGAAAAATCTTTTCTGTTCTGTTCCTCTCAAACTGACTTTTGCTTAAATAATGATATTCTCTTAGATAAAACAAAAGGAATTTTGCAGAATCAGTATACAATGATGTTTTTACTTAAACTGACAACATATGGACTGGTTTACAAACAGCTAAATAGGGTTATAAAAACTTACTAAATATAGAAATGCTTTCCCAAATAAATTTATTTTCTTTCATTGCCCTAATGCATACCCACCAGCAAACCGTGAAAATCATAAAAACACCACTTTAAAAATAGTTAATGTTCCCATCCTGCAAAACTAACTGTGCCGTAGTATTTATGAGGAAAAGTGCTAGTAAAATGAACATAAAACAGTTAAATGTTCTTTTTATTTAACTGAGATAAATAATGGAAAATAAGAAAGAAGACTAGCAAAAAGGGGAGAAATTAAAATGAGGTTCAGAACATTTTCATATTTCTATTTTGTTTCTGATAACTTTCTTGCATTAATTTAGTTCAAAATGTTATGTATGCCTAAATATTCCTCTTGCTCAATCTGGTGTTTAGTTTTCTCTAATATTGGTAGAAATATACTATGATTACACACAAATGATTCTTTTGTCCAACATGAGCTTTGCAAGCTGAATTACTATCACTTAGCTTAATTCCTATATATGTCTGGAGGGGTTTTACAGGAAGACTGAAGGCAATATGAGTCTTAAGGATATTTATCTTGAGAAAAATGTACCCTACCCCTTTAAAGGTGTGAATTAAACACTAATGACAAAGGAACTCTAAGAAATATACTAAAACTTTTTATGCTAAAGTACCAAAATTCTCCATACAGACACTGTTACTATACCAATATATGGCTAATAATTTGAAGACACAAATATTGGCATAAGTTCAATGTACTAACTTGTGACTATTTGCCATGTTTATATAACAATGTAAAATAAAAGTCATTTATTTTGACTATGTTAGATAGCTTCCAGATTTGGATGCAACTTTAAAGAATTTATATGCAATGGTTCAACCTACTTTTCATAAATGGCTTCTTTTTATAACTGACGAACATATGACCTCTTGTGGAACAATTTCAGTGATGGAAAAATCATTACTTTAAAAGCACCTTCATACTTGGAGATGCTTAAACTGGAATAGGCTCTTTCTTGTGTTTTCGAGTTCTGTCTTTGAGGCAGTTCATACTAAAGCCCATGTATACATGATGCCATGTGTATATATGAAAATGCGTTTTAAATTCTTCCTTAAATTAAACATCTAGAATTTGTATAGTGAGTATGTAAAATGTGACTTGTGAGATAATTTTTGAGTTATCGCTTTGTTTTGTTTCAGTGTAAATCTTATGGAGTCACATTGTGGGTTTTATTGATAGGAATAGTACATTTACTGACAGAATTTACTAGAGTTATTACCTTCCTTGTATATTTACCATATGACAAAATGAACAAAGCAATATAATTTGTCATAGCCCCAGCAGAAGATGTGAGTCTGGTTCCATAAAAATGTACACAATTGCCTGTTATGAAACCAGTTCAGATAAACTGCAAACAAAATTGTAGCAAACTGCTAATAAAGATTAACTCAATTAAAAGAAAATCATTATTATGGATGAGAAACTCAGAAGTCCTCCAAAAACCTAATGTTGCTAATATCCTCCATGGGTAATCTGATGTATCTACTTTCATCTGAGAACATCTAAGGCCCTAAGACTCACAAAGATATAAATGAATATTTTACAATGATGGGTACTTTAACTACTAAGACTTGATGGTCTTTTATTTTTGTAAGGAAATTAAGTACTTTTTTTTATCAAAGTGGCATCCCATTTTGTTAGGTGGAATCATGATTATTTTTGGAGTGGTAGTTCAAATACAGATAAAGGGGAAGTATGAGTTAGCAGATGATTTGTCCCAGTAGTCTATATATTGTTTCCATCAATGAATCCAAGCTTCTAAATCTCCTCTTGTATGGTAATTCTGAAACTTTACAAATTATATTTCATGAATATTTTGCTAACTGAACTTATAAATTATGCCAAGGGGAATAACTGACTGGAAATAGAAAAGAAAGAAAAGAAAGGAATTTTCTAGTTTTTATTAAACAGATTTATTAAGTATAATTATTATATAATATGAATCATACAATTACAATGTTCAATTTGCTATATTTGACATGTGTATACACATGCATATACATTTTCATATACATGAAAATGTAACCACACCATCAGGAAAGAGAGTCATCACGTCCAATGGTCTCTTCCTGTCCCTTTGTAATTCCTTCCTCTTATATTTAGCACTCTGTGCCTAGACAACTCCAAATGTGCTTTCAATCATTATATTTTAATTTAAACTATCTAAAACTATCTGTCCATGAAATTATACAGCACATATTTTTTAACTCATCATGATATTTTGTCTTATCTACGCTGTTGCTTATGTATATGTATATGTATATGTATATGTATATATATATATATTTGAAATCAAAGTAGATCTTTATTAGCTTATAACTAATAACACTTCAAAAGAAATTATACAAATAAGGAAAAACCTCAGTTAAATGATGAGTTAGTTGATTGGTCTTACTATATAAATTATTTTTTAAATTTAAAAAAATTTATTGGTATAATTTAGATATACATAATGATCAGATTTATCATAGAGAACTTGTACCTGTACATGGTATGTCTTAGTTCCCCCTTTTTTCCCTCTCATTCCCTTCTCTTCAACCTGTATCCCTCCTTATTACAAAACTTTGTTTCCATTTTAGCCTTTTTATCATTTTTTCCCTTCTTCAACCTCCATTCCCCTTTTCCTTTTAAACAATTTCTCCCTATTTCACAGTATCTATTATATATTTTGGTTCTTGTTTACACTTTCAGTTTCTCATACCCAGAGAAGTTATGTGATATTTACGCATGTGTGTCTGATTTATTTCACTTACAAATATGGTCTTAAGATACATCCATTTAGTTATGCATATCAAGTATATCCTTCATTATGACTTAGTAGTGCTCACTTGCATATAAAAACCACATCTTCTTTATTCATTGCTCAGTTCATGGACATTTGTGTTGTTTTCAAGATTTAGCCAATCACAAACTGCTGCTATAAATATTGGTGTGTATATACCACTGTGATATAATGCTTTTTAACTGTACCTGGAAGATACTCAGAAGGGGAACATCTAGGTCAAATAGAACCTCTAGTCCTAGTATTTTGACGAATCTTCTCACTGATTCCCACAGAGGTTTTACCAGTCTACACTTCCACAAACAGTGGACAAAGGTTCCTTTCTCCCCACAGACTTGCTAGCACCACTTATTGGTTGATTTCTTAGTGATAGCTATTCTTTCTTGAGTGAGGTAGAATCTCAACACTGTTTTAATTTGTATCTTTCAAATAATCAGTGATGTTCAACCTTTTTTCATATATTTGTTGACCATTTGTACTTCTGAGAACTGTCCTTTCATTTTAGATGCCCATTTATGGATTGGATCTTTAAACTAGGGGGGGGTCTGGTTTTTTTGTTTTCAATTTTTTATATGTTCTAGATGTTACTCCTTGGTCCAAAGAACAACTCACTAAGATTTTTTCCCACTCTGTGGACTGTATTTTCACTCTATTGGTAATTTTTTTCATTTTTGCTGTGCAAAAGTTTTTTTAATAACATGATATCCCAGTTGTTTATTCTTTGTAGTATTTTCCATGCCATCAGGGTTTTTTTTTTTTATGTAATCATTGCCTATACCTGTTTGCCAGTATCTTATTGGGGATTCTTGCATCTGTGTTCACTAGAGAGATTGGCCTACAGTTTTCTTTTGCATTTGGGTCCTTCTCTGACTTAGGTATCAGAGTAATGCTTGCTTCCAGGAATGATTTTGGAAGTACTGCCTCCCTTTCAATTTCATTAAAGAATTTCAGCATTAGTGGCATTAGATCTTCTTCAAATTTCTTATAGAATTCAACAGGGAATCCATCAGGACTTGGACTTTTCACTGTAGGTATTTTTTAATTTAATTTTCAATTTCATTGACAGATATTGTGTTATTTAGAATTTTTATATCTTCTTGATTCAGTTTTGGTAATTCATACGTATGTAGGAATCTGTCCATTTCATCTATGTTTTCCATGTTATTAGAGTAAAGGTTCTCAAAGTAGGTATTAATAATGATCTGGATTTTGGCAGAATTTGTTGTGATTTCACCCTTTTCATTTCTAAAGTCATGAGTTTGAGTCTTTTCTTTCCTTTTTTTGAAAAGGTTGGTGTGATGGTTGATACATTGTATCAGTTTGAGAAGTTTAGACATTAAACAATGTGACTCAGAAGGGAGACAGGATCCTTATTTGGTGAATATCCTCATACTGTGCAAGAGCAGGGCACAGCAATAGCATGGGTATAAAGGACCCACCCTAGGGTGGGTAGGCTGCATACAATATAAGGAAGGAAAGGAGGTTTGCTTTCACCCATTTTTGCTCTTGTTGCTTTTGCTGTCTTCTGCCACCCTGAAGTGTTAACCCTCACCATGCGACCTTGCCTTGGAGCCAGCCTAGTATGGACTGAAACCTGTACAAACTGTGAGCTAAACAAACCTTTCCTTCCTTAATTTGAGTTGTCAAGTATTTTGTCCCAGCAATGAGAGAAAAGCAATTAAGACAGTTGGTTGAGGGCTTGACATTTTTATTTAATCTTTCAAAGCACCAACTTTTCAATTCACTGATTATTTGTATTATTTTCTTAGTCTCAATTGCATTAATCTGCTCTTCATCTTCATAGCATTCTCCCTCTTACTAGTGTTGTGCTTCACTTACTCGTCCTTTTCTAGGAGTCTTAGGTTTAACACCAGATTACTTATTTGAGCTCATTCTGTTTTCCTTATGTGAGATTTCACTGCAGTTAATTTCCCTCTTAAGACTGCTTTTGTTGTGTTCCATATGTTCTGGTGTGTTGTATCAGAATTATCATTTCATTATAGGTCCTGTTTAATTTTATCTGTGACCCATTGGTAGTTCAATAGGTTGTTATTTAATTTTCATATGTTTACTGAATTTTTGTAGTTTTCTTTTGCCATTGATTTCCAGTTTTATTGTACTATGTTCCAATAGTATGTATGGGATAATTTCAATTATTTTGTATTTACTTAAGCATGTTCTATGGGCTAGAATGTGGTGTATTTCAGAGAATGTCTCATGTGCCACTGAGAACAATGTATTTTCTGATGCTTTGGGGTGGAACACTCTGTAGATATCAATTAAATGCATATGTTCACAGGTTTGTTTCAGTTCAATATTTGTTCATTCATGTTTTTTCTAGTTGATCTATCTATTAGTGACAATAGGGCATTAAGATACCCCATTACACTTGTGCTGGTGCTTAATTTGATTTTTCATGTCCATTTGTTTTATATAGTTGAGTGCACCCAACTATAGTTATGCACCTTTGTTTGGTGCATAAATATTTATGATTTTTATCTCTTCTTGTTCTTGGTGTTTTTCTTTAACAAGTATGTAGTAAACTTCTTTATCTCTTTTGATTAGTATTGGCTTGACTTGTTTTCTGCAAACAAAAAAAACTACCCTTGCTATTTTCTGGGTTCCTGTCACATGGAGTATTGTTTTCTGTCCTTTGACTTTCACTCTATGAATTTCTTTTTGAATTAAATGTGTTTCTTGAATGCAGCATATTCTTGGTTCTTGTTTCTCTATTCTGTCATTCTATTTCTTTTGATTGGTGAATTGAGATCATTTACAGTAATGGTTATAACTGATCTGTATGGGCTTATCCTTGTCATGTTATTATCCTGCTGATGGTTTCCTGTCTTTTCCGTGTTTAATTGCTTACCCTGCTTGGTGGCTTCTTCCAATTGATACTCTTGGACTTGTGTTCTTTATTAACTCTTTCTAGAATATCTTTCAAAACTCTTTGTAGAATGGGTGTGGTTGTCATGAATTTTTTCAGTTGTATTTTGTCATGGAAGTATTTTATTTCTTCATTAATTATGAAAAATAATTTTGCAGGACACATCAGTCTGGGTTGGAAGCTGTTTTCTTTTAGGACTTAAAATACCTCACTCGAAATTCTTCTTGATTTAAGGGTTTGTGTTGAGAAGTCTGTTGTGCTTCTGATGGGCTTTATTTTATAGCTGATGTGCTTCTTTTCTTTAATAACTTTTAATAGTCCATTCTTGTGCTGAATTTCTGGAATCTTGAATGTTATATGCATTGATGTAGATTTATTTTGATCATGACTAAATGGAGTTATGGATGACTCACTTATATGTATGTCAGAATCTTTTCCGTGAATCATATGTGTTTTGCTATTACTTCTGTGAACATCTTTTTTTTAAAAATGTTGTTTGTGCTGACTCCTTTTTCATTGACTCCAATCAATCTTATATTGTTCTTTTCATTGTTTTGCAGTTGTTGACTTGCTTTTCATGATTCCTTGCTATTTTTACTAGATCTTTCTTTTTGCTGTTGGTAATTGTGCTCTTGTCTTCTAGGTATGATGTTGTATCTTCACTTTCATATAGTTTTGAAAACTTTCAATGGAATTTTTAATTTCCTGGATATTTGTTTGAATTTATTTCATGGATTTCATTTGTTTCCTATGTTTGGCATTCATGGTCTCCAAATCTATATGTACCTAGATTTTCTGAACAAATCCTTTATGGTGGTCAACATCTTTTTTTAACTTATTAAATTATTTCTGTTCTGTTTTCCTCTGTAGCCTTATGTATATATATATATATATATATTTAATTTCTGCTGTTGTCATTCCTGAAGATTCAGCTGGATGACTTCAGATTTCCTGTCACTTCTTGTCCCCTGATTTGTCCTGGATGGGTGGGAAGCCTAGGATTTGCATTTTATTTCTGTGTCTTGTCATTTTTTGTATTTTATTTGAATTTGTTTTCTGTGTTTTTGTTTGTATATTTCTTATGTTGGGTAACTTTATCACTGGTATCAAGGATTCTCCAGGAAATGTCTCTTCTTCTTAGATGTCTTCTAATTGTAGCTGACTGTTGGTTTCGTGTCTGTCCCAAAGTTCTATCTTCCTATTTTATTAGGAATGAGGAGTTGCTATTTGGCTCAGCATCCAGGCCTTTGGTACTGGACTATAGGTATTATTATGACCTCAGATTATCACAGTGTTATCATACAAGGGTGTACAATTATCATAACAAGTATGGCATCCTGGCTAAAGTAGTATCACAAAGCACAGCCTAGAAACTGTCAAGTGGTAATAACTGCTAATTTGATATCTCTAACCATACTAGCAAGATCTATAGTTATATAATAACATTCAGCGTAGAGCAGGAACATGTACACAATTAGTTTCTCCTGTAGTAGAGTGATTTTATACTGTGGAATAGGGAAATTTAGGCAGGATAAGGGACAAATCTTAAGAGAACTGTAGTGGAAGAAAGGCTGAAGGACAAAGGATGATCACCTAAATTTTGGAAAGTTGGAGAAGAGATGAGGAGAGAAAGAGTGAAAAAGAAAGCATGAGAATATTGAGGCAAACCAGAAAGACTATAGACAATTTTCATTCACATGT